>NW_026508502.1:0-14950 GCF_026875155.1 Cherax quadricarinatus
TTAAATAGTTAACCCGGCCGGCAGAAACCACTGGGTGCGTCATCAAACCCAATGTGGGGCTGCTGAGCCGGCCTTAGAGCAGTAAGAGCCTGAGTGCCTCACGGTACACACCTAAGCAGTAGGTACCTGACCACCGAAGGGTACACGTCTACTGGCTTTAGTAACAGTATGTACCAGAGCGCCTCGCTGTACACACCTAAGCAGTAGGTACCTGACCACCGAATGGGTACACGTCTACTGGCTTTAGTAAACAGTATGTACCAGAGCGCCTCGCTGTACACACCTAAGCAGTAGGTACCTGACCACCGAAGGGTACACGTCTACTGGCTTTAGTAACAGTATGTACCAGAGCGCCTCCGCTGTACACACCTATGCAGTAGGTACCTGACCACCGAAGGGTACACGTCTACTGGCTTTAGTAACAGTATGTACCAGAGCGCCTCGCTGTACACACCTAAGCAGTAGGTACCTGACCACCGAAGGGTACACGTCTACTGGCTTTAGAAATATTATGTACCTGAGCGCCTCGCTGTACACACCTAAGCAGTAGGTACCTGACCACCGAAGGGTACACGTCTACTGGCTTCAACATTAAGTACCTGAACTCCTCAGGGTACACGTCTATGCAGTAGGTACCTGACCACCGAATCGTACCTATCTACTGGCGTTAGAAGAACCGCTCACCGCAGCTCACTGAGTCTGTTGGCCTCAGTTACTTGACGGCCGCATTCAGTGAGCTTGCAGCATGGTGTTCGGCTAGCGGTGTGTCAACCGTCTTTGGAGAGGATTTACTGGACTACCGGTGATGTCTGTGGACTCACCGTCTACGTTGATCAACTGTGGGCCGGAGTCGTCAGATGCTGTTTTAGTGGGACATTACATGAAGAAAGGTTGGAGTGTTACACTGAACTGGCCAGGACCGTAAGTGTGACACTGAGGGACGTACGATGGAGTGGAACACTGAGATATGCACAGGACCGTAGTGGAACACTGAGATGAAAAGGGTGTCTGTGGGACACTGAAGATGGCCTGGTTGTAGTGTACACTGAACAGTGTCGTGTGACTGACTTCGTGTCGTGAGAGGCAGTTTGATTGTAATTTATTATTATAAAAATGTTATTTAATAATTTATTGTTTTAGCATAGAGATATATATATATAGTGACAGTAGTGTCAAGAATTGTACCCTGTGTAGGTTATAATATTAATTATATTTTAGTAAAATGCTGATTATAATTTATTATAGTAACATGTACATATTATTATTATATCATAGTTCAAATACCTCTAGACCAAAGATAGTTGATTTTTATATATTAAAGATTAATTTATATTAATGTGTGTATTTATGTATCCCGAACTCTTTATTACAAAAGGAGTAAATCTTAATACCATCGTCTTTTAAAAATTACTTTTTTTGTAATATATGAGTGGCCTGTCCGGGAGGATAATGATTATCTAGAATGATTTCTGGACGATCATATCCGGATGACGGTTCGGATACATATTACATTGATCTTTGTGTGTCGGTCCTTTTGTGGTGGGGGTGTTGCGGCCCCTGCCAAACTAGCGGTTAAATAGTTAACCTGCCGGCCGGCAGTACCACTGGGTGCGTCATCAAACCCAATGTGGGGGCTGCTGAGCCGGCCTTAGAGCAGTAAGAGCCTGAGTGCCTCACGGTACACACCTAAGCAGTAGGTACCTGACCACCGAAGGGTACACGTCTACTGGCTTTAGTAACAGTATGTACCAGAGCGCCTCGCTGTACACACCTAAGCAGTAGGTACCTGACCACCGAAGGGTACACGTCTACTGGCTTTAGTAACAGTAGTACCAGAGCGCCTCGCTGTACACACCTAAGCAGTAGGTACCTGACCACCGAAGGGTACACGTCTACTGGCTTTAGAAATATTTGTACCTGAGCGCCTCGCTGTACACACCTAAGCAGTAGGTACCTGACCACCGAAGGGTACACGTTCTACTGGCTTCAACATTAAGTACCTGAACTCCTCAGGGTACACGTCTATGCAGTAGGTACCTGACCACCGAATCGTACCTATCTACTGGCGTTAGAAGAACCGCTCACCGCAGCTCACTGAGTCTGTTGGCCTCAGTTACTTGACGGCCGCATTCAGTGAGCTTGCAGCATGGTGTTCGGCTATGCGGTGTGTCAACCGTCTTGGAGAGGATTTACTGGACTACCGGTGATGTCTGTGGACTCACCGTCTACGTTGATCAACTGTGGGCCGGAGTCGTCAGATGCTGTTTAGTGGGACATTACATGAAGAAAAGGTTGGAGTGTTACACTGAACTGGGCCAGGACCGTAGTGTGACACTGAGGGACGTACGATGGAGTGGAACACTGAGATATGCACAGGACCGTAGTGGAACACTGAGATGAAAAGGGTGTCGTGGGACACTGAAGATGGCCTGGTTGTAGTGTACACTGAACAGTGTCGTGTGACTGACTTCGTGTCGTGAGAGGCAGTTGATTGTAATTTATTATTATAAAAATGTTATTTATAATTTATTGTTTTAGCATAGAGATATATATATATAGTGACAGTAGTGTCAAGAATTGTACCCTGTGTAGGGTTATTAATTATTAATTATATTTTAGTAAAATGCTGATTATAATTTATTATAGTAACATGTACATATTATTATTATATCATAGTTCAAATACCTCTAGACCAAAGATAGTTGATTTTTATATATTAAAGATTAATTTATATTAATGTGTGTATTTATGTATCCCGAACTCTTTATTACAAAAGAAGTAAATCTTACCGTCTTCTTTTAAAAATTACTTTTTTGTAATACCCTTCATGTGGGATGGAAGGTTGCTGTTACCTTTTATGTGGGAAAGAAGATTGCTGTTACCCTTGATGTCGGAAGGAAGGTTGCTGTTACCCTTGATGTGGGAAGGAAAGTTGTTATTACCCTTGATGTGGAAAAGAAGGTTGCTGTTACCCTTGATGTGGGAAAGAAGGTTGCTCTTACCCTTCATGTGGGAAGGAAGGTTGCTGTTATCCTTGATGTGGGAAGGGAGGTTCCTGTTACCCTTGATGTGGGAAGAAAGGTTGCTATTACCCTTGATGTGGGAAGGAAGGTTGCTGTTACCCTTGATGTGGGAAGGTAGGTTGCTCTTACATATAATGTGGGAAGGGAGGTTGCTCTTACATCAATAAGCCTTACCTCGTTCGTTCGTTTCTCCCGTCACTGTCTTCTACGCCTATATATACTGGCTCACTCACTCTCTTCATAAGTTTTTCTCTCTGCTATGTGCGGGTTATTTATGTATGAGCTGAAGATGTTATATGCACAGAGTCTGCAGTCTATCATGAAGTGATGAGAATAGTCAAGTTTAGAAAATATTTTCGATGAAAGAGAATTCCTCCTCAACAGGTCTTCAAGGAAGAAGCTTATGATAACGTTACGTTTTAAATTTTGGTGTTTTTGGTGAGAGTAGAAGTGGAGAAGATCCTGCTGGTTGGTCGGTTTTCACTAGACTTTAAAACGTAACTTTTACAACATAGCTGCACCTCTTGCCAGGAACTTCTCCAGCTTTGTCCTAAACAGCAACAAACCTACTGGCCCATGCTGGGTAGGTCTTTCTCATCTCCAATCTCTTCTGAGCAATCAACTTCAACATTCTCCACCTGACTTCACATCATTATCCTGCCTATATATACTCACGTACCTGCTTAGGTAGATCTGTGTGACTTGTGGGCGAAACGTTGTCTATAATGAATCGCGTTATAAAACAAAGGAACAAAAAACACTGCAGCAGGCCTTTCGACCCATCGAGCAGTCCAATTCCTACTGGCTTAAGCCAATGCCCCCCCAGTCAGGTCAGGTCACATTCATTTAAGGGAACACGTAACTGCCTATTGGCAAAAGCTAATCAGTCCAATTTCACACCCACCCACACCCACCATGTTTTTATCTAACCTACTTTTAAAACTAAAAAACGTTTTAGCCTCTAAACTGTACTAGAGTTTGTTCCACTAACCACAACTCTATTCCAAAAACAATGTTTCTAATTTTCCTGAATCAAATTTTCCAATTTAAAACCCCATTGCTACGGCCTGTCTAAGCTAAAAATTTTCACACGTTTTTTAAAACCCCTTTTTTTTAATTCCTGATTTTCCCTTTAAAACACCCAACATATCCCCCTTTAAATTTTTTAACCCTTTCGAGAGGCAGATTCATGGCCCTCAGCTATCCTCATTAAAATTAGATACATGTGCAACTTTTGGGTATTTTTATTGAGGAAACATTTCGCCCTGGGACGAATCTTTTTCCTCAAAAAGTACCAAGAGTTGCACATGTGTCAAAATTTATCAACGTGCGGTTTTTTAAACCCCATCATCAGTCTATCCGGAAAATAAACACAAAGCAGTATAAGTGATCCTTATTGACAACGTTCCCCCACACAGTGGCTTTTTCAAGTCACACACGGATCACCGGGGGTTGGAAGGTACAGAGTATTTATAGTCATGTTCAAATTTTTGGGTCAGGGGAAATGCTGCATCTGATACACCGGGGGGGTAAAGTTTTGGGGGTAGTTTGGCAGGGGTTTTGGGACAATTTTGTAACCTCTCATGTTCTATGTTCTTAGGGGGGTTTAGGGATGAAGAAGTTTTCTTGGCGATGGTTCAGCTATGTTAAGAAGCCATTGTTCGGGTTGAAATTGGGTTTTGAGAGATAGCGATTTTTCCGGTTTCTTCTTTTGAGTTGTCTTTCTATGGCTAAAGTCTGAGTTTTTTTAGTTAATTAAATGGTTGTGTGAATTGCATGTTGTAACAAGCATTCCTTTTACGCAGTCCTGCTTTCAATTTGGGTTTTTTGAAATACGTTTTAGGGAGGTCTCTTTATGTTTCGCCCACATATAATTTGTTGCAGCATTACAAGGGTTATGTATACCCCGCAAAAGGAGGAGGCTTGTCCTTTACTACTGTGATGTCCTTGTGGTCTGGGTTTTGGGGAGATACTTGGGGAAAGATGTTTTTTGGGAAAAAGTTGGAAACAGTTTGGCAATGGAGTGGTTTGGGAGGGCTATGTATCTCTTCTCGGGAGTGTCTTCTCTGGGTGTTTGAAGATGTTTAATGCCCGCCCTCGCCCGTCTCTATGAAGTGACGGATAGTGGAGTTTAAAAATACTTGTTCAATTAAGGCATTCTCCCAAGGAACTCATTTCTCAGATTCTGATGCACGAGGAAGAAGCCTATAATTACACCCCCTTTTGGTTTTGTGTCGTGGGAAGTAGAAGTGGAAAGATCGTTTTGTTGGGGGGTTTTCGATAGACTTTAAAACGAATTTGTGCAGCTTTTCAGACAGAACATCAAGGAAAGGAAGAGTGTTTTCGCTTCTTTTCAAATGTGAACGGATTGAAGGGCCGACCTGGGTTTAGTTGTCTTGGAGACAACGTTTAAGCGTTTTGGGGTTTGAGGAAATTCGTCAAAAAACGGAGCCCGGTGAAAGACGAAGGGAATAATGGGGGAGAAACGTCGGCTTCTAGATGTTTTATGTATAGGTTCCAGGGCTGCACTGATGCGAAACCCCTGGTGTCCAAAATCTGCTGAAAAGGTATTTTTTGAAAGAGAAACCGTAAAGCCCAAAACATAGTTTAACAAGTCGAGAAATCGCTGGCTGGGAAGGGAAATCAAGGAATCGTCAATTTTTTTGCCAAGAATCATGGTTGTGTAGTAGGTACTTTGGTGAATAGGGGGAATCACGTCAAGCGGAAAGTTTTTGGGGGGGGTTTCCCGATGTTTTAAGTTGCAATGCGTTGAGAAGATCACCCGAGGTTTGAGAGTGCTGGGCTGATGTGCCCAAATTAGAGAGGTGTTTTTTTCGAGAATTCCCGAACTGGGGGGGACACGCCATTCCCGAGGGTAGGGCCTCAGGGATACCAGGCTTGTGAGTCTTTGTGAGTCCCTTTCCGATGTTCGCCTCAAAGCGACCACGAACTTCGTTTTTAAAAACCAAAACGATCTTCTCCACTTCTACTCTCCCCCCGACACCCAAAACCCAAACTGGTAATTATAGGCTTCTTCCTACGGCACCAGAACTGCACAATTTTTCCTTTAGGAAGTGCCATAATTGAACAAGTATTTTCTAAAATCCACTATCCTCGTCACTTCATCAAGACGCCGGCGGGGGATTAAACATCTTTAACCACCCAAGAAGACACTGCCGAAAAAACATATCCCCAACCACCCATTTCCCCAAAAATTTTTCCCAAAATCTTTGCCCAAAACACATTTCCCAAATTCCCCACCCCACAACCACGCCCCAAGGCCCTCACCAAGTAGACAGACAAGGCCCCCCACCCGCAAGGTAACATAATCCCTTGTAATGACGCAACAAATTTATGTGGGGGAAACATCAAGAGACCTCCTAAAACGTATTTTAAACACCAATATGCAAGCAGGACTGACGTACAAGGAAGCTTGTGACAACATCGCAATTCACACAACCTTTAATTAACTACAGAAACTCAAACTTATGCCATAAAGAAAACCCAATACAAAGAATCCTGGAATCACGCCACCTACAACCAACAATTTAAAACCAAAACAATGGTTTTCTAAACATAGCTGAACCGCTCGCCAAGAAACTTTTTTATCGCTACCCCCACTAAGAACATAGAACACGCAAAGGCAACTCACAACTTGCCATACCCCTCCAACTACCCAAGACCTATCCCCCCCCTAATCATCGATCCCAGCATTCTCCACCTGACCTCAACTTCAAAACAGACATAAATACTCTCGTACCTTTCCCAAACCCCCGGTAATCCGGGTGACTTAAAAGCCCACTGTGTGGGTGAAACTTGTCAAAAAAAGGATCACTTTAAACTGCATTTGGTTTATATTTCCCTTGTGTCGTATTTTATACCCTTTATTTTCCCCTTTATCAACCTAATAGGGGAAAATTTTTTATAATGGGATCAAAATTTGTCATCCTCCTTTGTATGTTTTATAGACATTTATATCCATTCTGTAATACGGTGAACAAAGTGCAGATGATCTAAATGAGGCCTAACCAAGGATATAAGGGGAAAAACAATCTGAGACCCCTATAAATTTATGCTTCTTGAAATTAAGCCGGATTTTGTTTTGGGTTTATTTTCGAAAACTTATGCACTGTTGTCTTGGGTTTCAGATTCTGCTAACCAAACTCCTAAACTTTTTCACAATCCTAATATTTAAATCTACATTATTTATTTTAATGTGGGAGGTTATTTTCCTGTCCAACATTTTGAACTTTTCATTTTTCATATTTAAAATGCATCGCTACTTCTCTGACCACGCACAGTCATTCAAAAACTCCTGGAGTGCTCTAATGACCTCTTTAAATGAATTCGACGGCCCGTTTTTGGTTCATCGGGAAATTTCTTATGTCGCTCTTTTTGCCCCCATCTATGCGTTTATGTAATTGTGAACAAAAGGGGGGCCCCAAAACTGACCCCTGTGGGGAAACCGCTCGTGACCTTCCCCACTCTGATTTTATGCAAACGCTTGCTCCATTTGTCAAACCCGCCTCTACCAGGAATTTTTTTTTTTCCCCCATCCATGTGCCTTAATTTTCCTCAAAATCCCTTTATGTGGACCCCCGGGAAAAACATGAAATTTAAATACCACTCGCCCAGATTATCCCCTATTTACAGAATCTTCCACTTTAGCCAGTGGTTCGATATAAGGCCCTTTACTTGTTTTTTATTTTTCCCCGGTTTTTATGGCCCCCCCCCAGTTTTTCCCTCCCTTTCATTCCACCTACTTGTTTTGATGGTTTTCCCCGGGTTCATGTTCCCCTCTTTTCCCCTCCCCTTTCCCTTTCCTTCCTATCCTACATTCCCCATCCTTTAAATAATCTTCCCCGGGTTCGGTGTCCAGGGATCCTCTGTGTCCCCTAAATTTCCCCCTTCCCCCTATTTCCCCCATCCACCTTCCATCCAAAACCCTACTCCTTTCCCCAAAACCCTTTTCCCCCCCGGGTTCATGTGTCCCCTCATATTCTCCCTTCCTCACTTCCCCCTAACACTTCCATCCAAACTTCCATAAATCCTTTACATTTCCCACCTACACAAATTTTCCCCAGGTTCTTTTGGTCCCCCCAATTCTTCCCCCTCAAATTTTCCCCCTTTTCCTCACTTCCCATCCTACACAATTTTCCCCCATTATGCCCCAACCCTCTTCTCCCCAGTATTTCCCTTCCCCCAACTTCCCCCCCAAATTCCTTCTCACTTCCCACCTACACTAAGTTTTCCCCCAGGGTGTGTCCGGAGCACCTGTGTCCCCAATATTCTCCCTTCCTCATTCCCACCCAAATTTCCACCCAACATTCCCATCCACACTAAGTCTTCCCCAGTTCTGTGTCCAGGACCCCCACGTGTCCCCCAGAATTCCCCCTTCTTCACTTCCATCCTACATTTTCCAACCTTTATTTCCCCCTATCCACACTTCCTATCCCCTATTTTCCATCCTACACTTCCTATCCTATAACCCCATCCTATATTTCCTACCTAAAACTTCCTTCCTATAATCCTTTCCTATATTTTACCCCTAAACTTCCTACCCCAAATTTCCTAACCCCCCCAATTTTTCCCCCACTTCCCTTAACTTTCCCCACCAAAGCCCCCCCCCCCGTATTCACGTCCCCCCCAGGTCCTGACCCGGTTTTTCACCCTCCCCCCTTTTCCCAGGTCACAAGTCCCCCCCCAGGTCCGGGGTTTCCAGATTCCCCTTTAAACCACTTCCCGGGGTCAGAAATCCCACCCCCCGTCCGTGTCCGGGTATCCCTTTTTCACCATTTCCCCTGAGCAGAAAAGTCCCCCCCGGGTCCGGTTTCCAGGAAACACCCTTCCCCAATTCCCCGGGGTCAGCAAGTCCCACCCCGGGCCCGGGGTTGGTTTTTTTCCCCAGGGAATCCCCCCCCTTTTCAACCCCCTTTCCCCCCGGGGTCAGCAAGTCCCCCCCCGGGTCCTGGCCCAGTTTTCACCCTTCACCACTTCCCGAGGTCCCAATCCCCCCCCAGGTCCGGGGATCCGGTATACACCCTTCACCACTTCCCCGAGGTCACAATCCCCCCCCCGGGTCCGTGGATCCGGTTTTCACCCTTCCCATTCCCCCGAGGTCCAAGTCCCACCCCAGGCCGTGGTCCAGTTTTCACCCTTTCACCACTTCCCTGAGTCACAATCCCACCCCATTCCGTGGTTCCAGGTTTCACCCTTCACCCTTCCCTGAGGTCAGCAAGCCCCACCCAGTCCGGGCCCAGGTTTTTTTTTTACACCCTTCACCATTTCCCTGAGGTCACAAGCCCACCCGGGTCCGGGGATCCAGGATCACCCTTCCCCCCACCCCCCGAGTCAAAAGTCCCCCCCCATCCGGGTTCCAGGTTTTCCCCCTTCACCACTTCCCGAGGTCACAAGTCCCCCCCCCCAGTCCGTGTCCGGGTATTCCCCCTTTCACCATTTCCCGAGGCAGAAATCCCACCCCAGTCCTGGTTCCGGGTTTTCACCCTTCACCACTTCCCCGAGTCGAAAATCCCACCCCGGGTCCGGGGTTCCGGTTTTCACCCTTAAACCTTTTTCCCCCCGAGGAAAAAAGCCCCCACCCCACCGGGCCGGGTTTTCACCCTCAACCACCCCCCAGGCAGCAAGTCCCAACCCCGGGGTCCGGGGATCCGGGTATAACCTTCCCACCCCCGGGGTCAGCAAGTCCCACCCCGGGTCCGTGGATCCAGGTATACACCCTTCCCACCCCCGAGGGGGGGGGCCCCCAAAACCCCCAGGCCCGGGATCCGGTTTCACCCTTCACCACTTCCCGGGGGTCAGCAAGCCCACCCCATTCCGTGGTTCCGGGTATTCCCCCTTCACCACTTCCAGGTCAGAAAGTCCCACCCCAGTCCGGATCCGGGTATAAACCCTTCCCATTTCCCTGGGGCAGCAATCCCACCCCAGGTCCGGGGACCAGGTAAACCCCCCTTCACCCACTTCCCCAGTCAAAGCCCACCCCAGGTCCGTGGTCCGGATTCACCCTTCACCACTTCCCGAGGTCAGCAAGCCCCACCCCAGGCCGTGTTCCGGGTATTCCCCCCCTTCACCACTTCCCTGGGGTCACAATCCCACCCCAGGTCCGTGGATCCAGGTATCACCCTTTTCACCACTTCCCTGAGGTCAGCATTTTCAGCCACCTTGAAGCACTGTCCATATTATATTACTACCAAGTGTAAAATTTAAATCATTAAAAGAAGGGAGATGTTTTTACAAGGAGGACACCAGAAATCGCGCCTGTAATAAATCCCCTGGACAGCCGAACGCGACACCTGAACATGAAGATCTCTATCACAGTTCTCCCCCAAGAAATGGCCACTATGAAAATCTGGAACAATATTTATTTTTAAAATTTTCCTTGTTAAATGTTAGCTTGATTAATTATTTAGTTGTATAAGTCTTTTGGAACGTATTTAGGTTTGTAAATTTGTTTGTTTGTAAAGTTAGCGGGCGTGACGCTCAAGCATTTAATTAAAACGAAAAATATGAAAAAAATTGAAAAATGAGTTAATGTTACCGAAAAGAAACGAAGAATCTGGTAATGTTTTTGGGTATTCCGTCCTTACGATAAATTTTCTGAAAAGGTTACCGTAAATATAAAAAAGGAAAAACTAATTGTTGTACGTATACCAAACATAGTATATTTTTTGTATTTTCTAGACATTTTTTTTTGTCATTTTTTTTTCATATTTTACTGCCAAATGCTACAAAATACAAATTGTAACCCCCTGATGGCCAGTTTGAGCTGCTTCAACCACAATTTTCCCAGTTTGATAACAGTCGACGGGAGAGGAGAGTGCTGCTCTGATGACCACAACCCTAAGGGCCCAATTTTTCATATATTGACAAATTTATACACAATGCCCCGCCCGAAAAGACATATTCGCAAAAGATCATCGGAACGATTAGAAATTAAAAAAAAAGCAAAAAATAAAAGGGACAGCAGCATAGATACAGACGTGGCTGCCACAACACGCTCAAAACATTTTTACTGCTGGGAAAAAACTGATTTTCTGAAAACCCCCCTTTTGCAAGAAAGCGAAAGTGTAAGATGACCTGTGTAGCCAGCACCCCGATGGCACCCAAGATGCCAGCGCACACGTGGCCCTCCCAGATGTGGCCACCCCCCCCTGGCCGTGCCGACCAGAGGGTTGAAGCGTACAAGGTGACCATCTGTGGCCCCCACCCCATTTTGGGCCCCAGTGACCACGCCTTTACCCATAAATTGGCCTAGCGTCTTTTTTTATTATAATAATAATAATTTTCCCATATATACATCTGTTTTTTACCCAACCTGTGGTTTACATTGGGGACAACCTCATCCCAAAAGAACCCTATTTCCTGCGGCCACCGTAAAAAATGGCACCCCAGATGGGCCACCCTAGACATGGTCACCCCAGATGTGGCCACCCAACATGGCCACCCCAAATTTTGGCCACACTGTCGCCAGCTCATCTGACCCCCCCAGCTGTCCCATCTCGCTGACCACACTCAGCTGTCAATCTCACGACCACAGCTCGCTGACCCTGTTCCCCCGTTTTCACCATCTAGGTGGAATCTGTCTTTACCTTTTGGGTGCCCTGAAAAATTGTACACCTAAGCAAACCCAAACCCTTTTGAACAGCTTCTTAACCGGGTCCTTTTTCACTTGCCCAATAGTTTTTCATGATGGGTATGGACAAAACCCAAAGGGAGGAAGAAACCTATGAACTTCTGATTTCTTCAGAATCAGTTACAAAAGAAATTTTTCTATGTTTTTTTGTTTGGATGCAAAATTTTTATATGTGATTTGCTACACATTTTTAGTAAAAAACTTCTAAAAATTTTCAAATGCCAGATAATTTTTAAGAGGGTTTTCTTTTGGATATAAAACAAAAGCATTTTAAAATGTTTTTTTTTTGCTCCATTGTTCGAGCTGCACTGAAGATAAGTTCGCTAAATCTCATACGGACTCCTCGATCGAAACCTTCCTTTCTCGGGGAAAAAGGCTTTTTGGATGGCCTATCTTCCTCCTATCACTTGACACCTCTGCACTGGGGGCAAGTTTCACACTTCCTTTTTGGGGGACTCACCGACTCACCATTAAACATTATTCACTTTTGTCCTTTTACTTTACAAACTTTCTCATTGAACTGGGAAAGGGCAATTAGAATGTTTTTGTACACACCCAAGACACACCGAATTTTTAAAATGAAATTTAAAAAAATTATATAAAATTTATTTACGAAATTGTTTTCTTGAAGCGGGGTATGGTCAGCCTAGGAAAGGCTGGAGGGAGGGGGGAAGAGGTTTGTGTTCGAGGGCTTGGACTTTAGGCAGTAATGAATGCCCATGCACTCTGCCCCGGCCCCGGGGGCTTGGGCTCCGTGTTTACAAGAACGCAAGAACCTCTTTACTGCCTTCAGCCTTGGGGGCATGGGCATAAAATTAGAAACGCAAAGGCCCCCTTGGCCCATACGAGGAGGGGCCATCAAAACGACATTACCTAAAGCTACCCAAGAAATCCCCCCCGTACCCCATACACCAAAACAAACCCGCCCTCCCACTCATATATTTGTCCAGTCTCTTCTAAAGCTACCCATGTCCCTAGCCTCTATCACCCCACGGGAAGACTGTTCCACGCAACACAACTCTGTTTAGAAAACCAGTACTTACCATGTCCTTTCAAAAATCAAAAATTTATCCAACTTAAATCATTATTCCTGGTTCTTACCGGGTTCGACACACTCAGTACTATTTTTAATGTCTCCCTTGTGATGAATGTTTTGAAAAACCGACAAGTTGAAGATTGAGACACTTATGCAGCATATGGAATTTTTATTCGGGAAACGTTTCGCCACACAGTGGCTTCATCAGTCCATACAAAGAGGAAGGCGAAAGGGAGAGGAGGAGAATGAGGTAATCAGTCCCTCAACCTGGATTCGATGTGTTCAGTCCATCAATCTTGTAGAATGTACAGCATAGGGCCGTAGACGTGGCTTATATACTGTAGTGAGGTGACGTGAAGCAGATGGAGGGGGGGTCATAGTGGTACCATCCACAGTTTCCAAGTAGGTCTTCGTCCAAAGGATGAACAAGTGTGAAGAATTCTTTGTAACAAGACCCCATGATGCTGCCGTGTCTGACAGTTTGTGATGAATGTCTCCCTTGTTTATGCCCGTCATCCACTTATACCCCTTCAATGAATCTCCCCTCATTCTACGCCTCTCCAGAAGTGGAGTTTTAAGGCTTTAATCTATCTTAAATACGGGGGGTTCCTTACACAGTAAATCATTTTAGTCATTTTTCTCTGTATGTTCTCTAACAGTCAAATGCCCATCCGTATAAGGGACCAAAACTGAGCAGCATAATCAAATGAGGCCTCGCAAGTGATGTATAGAGCTGTAAAATAACTTTTGGACTTCTGTTACTTATACTTCTTGAGATAAATCCAAGTAATCTGTTGGGCCTTGTTGCGCACACTAAGGCACTGTTTGTCTTGGCTTTAGATTTCTGCTTACCATGACTCCCAAGTCTTTTTCACATCTGTATGACCAAGCCTACTTCACCTAGATTAAAGCTTCGAGGGTTATTTTCATTACCAAGGGCAAGTACCCTTTCACTTATCCACATTTAAAATTCAAACTGCCCATTTTTCAGACCAAGACATTAATTTGTCCAAATCGTCCTGGAGTTCATTGAAAATCCTCCTCAGAGTGAATTATACGGCCTATCTTTGTATCATCAGCAAACTTACTCATGGTCACTAGTAATCCCTTCATCAAGGTCATTAATGTAAATTAGAACAGGAGAGGGCCTGGAAATAAATGGTATCAAATACCGACACAGTGGAAATATAAACACATATGCAGTAAAAATTGATCCTTTATTGACAACGTTTCAAACCCCCACATTGGCCTTTTTCAAGTCACACACAGATCTGTGGTGACTTGAAAAAGCCCACTGTGTGGGTGAAACGTTTTCAATAAAGGATCACATATACTGCATATGTGTTATATTTCCACAGGAGAGGGCCTAAAACTGATCCTTGTGGAACGCCACTAGTGACTAATCCCCATTCAGATTTCACTCCATTATAATTAACCCCTCTGCTTTCTATTTGGGAAGCCATGCCTCAATCCATGCTAGAACTTTACCTCCTATACCATGAGCTGCCCCTTTTCTTAAGAGTCTCTTGTGAGGTACTCTGTCCCAAGGCTTTACTAAAATCCAAATAAACAATATCATATTCCTTATCACGTCAACTGCCTCAAAAGTATCTATTGAAGAACGTCAGCAAGTTTGTCAGGCAGGAACGACCTCTCGTGAAAACCAATCTGAGATTCATTTATCAAGGTTATGCTCTTCAAGGTGACTTCTGATAAGTCAGCTATAATTGATTCTAATAACTTGCCCACTATAGATGTCAGGCTTATTGGACGGTAATTGAAGGAGTGGACTTATCCCCTGATTTGAATATGGGAACCACATTAGCCATCTTCCACAACTCTGGCACAACACTGGTAAGGAAAGGACGCATTTTAATACTCTCCCTTAATGGCTGACTAAGCTCCATCTTGCAATCCTTAAGTACCCTTGAAAGCAACTCATCGGGTCCCGGGGACTTATTTGTTTCATTTTGTCTATCTGTTTAATAACCATGTCCCTCGTGACAGTAATATTAGTTAACTTAAATTCATCAGGACCTAAATAATTGTTAATTACTGGAATCTCATTTACATCTTTCCCGTGTAAAAACTGACAAAAAGTAGTCATTAAAAAAAAGGAACACATTTCCAGTTCATTATCCGTCAGCTGTCCATTCCCAGTTTTCAGAGGTCCTACTTTTTTTCCCTTTACCTTTGTCCTATACACTTGAAAGAACCCTTTTGGGTTAGTCTTGATTCTTG
>NW_026508503.1:0-42133 GCF_026875155.1 Cherax quadricarinatus
GCACAACATTTACGGGTGCCACATTAGGGGGGCTTTACGTTCCCACGTATATGTTTAGGACTTGGTTTACTGGTACCACTTTATGTTACTAGTTATTGGGGTGGTTGGTGAATGTCCCTCAGACTCATCTCATTTTGTCGTCTGGAGCTCCGCGGCATACATGTCTGACCTGGATTATGATTGTGTGCTGTAACATATATTGTTTTGATATGGTGACATTTCGGTATCAGCTCATTCATTGTTAGTGAGATGGAGTCTAATAATTCTCCAGTCTAGTTCTTTATTTGGCTCTATTATTTTGCTGGTTAATTGAATTTTTTGCTGAGATTAAAAGTCGTGTGTGTACGAGTTTTTGTCAGAGCTTCCTCCATGGTGTTATTACATGCAACATCACAGGCCCTGACTCAAATAGTCAGGGTGGACTAATAGTCAGGGTGGACATAATATCGGGTGGACATAATAGTCAGGGTGGACAAATAGTCAGGGTGGACACAACATTCACAGGGTGGACACAAGTCATAGGGTGGACATATAGTCAGGGTGGACACATTCACAGGGTGACCATATATCTAGGGTGGACTAATAGGCAGGGTGGACATAATAGTCAGGGTGGACACAACCTGAGTTACAGTAACAGGGAGGACATAATGTCAAAGGGTGGAACACAAGTCACACGGGTGGACACAACTAGTCACAGGGTGGACACAGGTCACAGGGTGGACACAACAGTCACAGGTGGACACAACAGTCACAGGGTGGACACAACAGTCACAGGGTGGACTACAAGTCACAGGGGGACAAAGTCACAGGGTGGACACAAAGTCACAGGGTGGACACAATAGTTACAGGGTGGACAAAACCACACAAAAACTACATACTTATTACTATTATAATCAAAACTAAGCGCTAAACCCACCCTGCCACAATATGTTAGATGACTATATGTGACTACGTCTACGAGTTCATAATGCCGCTACAATGTTGTATAATACATTAATAACTTACACCCAAGTCCAGTTGTTATTATTGTAAGATTGTTGATGTTCCGTCTAACATGGCGACCTGCAGCTGGGTGTATGGTCACTACTGTGGAAGGAGCAGCTGGGTGTATGGTCAATACGCTTGGAAGGAGCAGCTGGTGTGAATGGTCTCACTACTGTGGAGTGAGCAGCTGGGGTGTAGGGTCACTACTGCTGGAGGAGCAGCTGGGTTGTAATTTGGTCACACTGCTGGAGGAGCAGCTGCGGTGTATGAGTCACTAATGCTGGGAGGAGCAGATGGGGTTTGGTCATACTGCTGGAGGAGCAGCTGGGTGTTGTCACTACTGCTGGAGGAGCAGCTGGGTGTATGGTCACTACTGCTGGAGGAGCAGCTGGGTGTATTGGTCACTACTGCTGGAGGGAGCAGTGGGTGTATGGTCACTACTGTTTTTACTGGGGAGGCAGCTTGGGTGTATGTCACTACTGCTGGAGGAGCAGCTGGGTGTTTTTTAATGGTCAACTACTGCTGGAGCAGCAGTGGGTGTATGGTCAATACTGCTGGAGGAGCAGCTGGGTGTATGGTCACTACTGCGGATCAGCCAGCTGGGTGTATGGTCACTACTGTGGAGGAGCAGCTGGGTGTATGGTCACTACTGCTGGAGCAGCTGCTGGGTGTATGGTCACTATGTGGAGGAGCCAGCTGGGTGTATGGTCACTACTGCTGGAGGAGCAGATGGGTGTATGGGTTCACTACTGCTGGGCAGCAGCTGGTGGATGGTCACTACTGCAGGTGGAGGCATCTGGGTGATGGTCCTATGCTGGACAGCAGAGCTGGTGTGATGGTCACTATGTGCTGGAGGAGCAGCTGGGGTATGGTCACTACTGCTGGAGGGAGCAGCCCTGGGTGTATGTCACTATGCTGGAGGAGCAGCTGGGTGTATGGTCACTAATGCTGGAGGAGCAGTGGGGTGTATGGGTCCACTACTGCCTGGCCCAGGAGCAAGCTGGGTGTATGGTCAATACTGCTGGAGGAGTAGCTTTGGTGTGTATGGTCACTACTGCTGGCAGGAGCAACTGGGTTGTATTGGACACTACTGGCTGGGAGGAGCAGCTGGGTGTTTGGTACTACTGCTAGGAGGAGCAGCTTTCTTTGTTATGGTCACTACTGCTGGAGCAGCTGCTGGTCGTATGGTCATCTACTGTGGAGCTGCTGGGTGTGCATGGTCACTATGCTGGAGGAGCAGTGGAGGTGTATGGTCACTTACGCTGGCAAGAGCAGGCTGGGTGTATGATCACTATCGAGGAGACACCAGCTGGGTGTATAGGTCACTTCTGCTGGAGCCACCAGGGTGGGGTGATGGGTCACTACTGCTGGAGCTACCAGATGGGTGTATGGTCACTTATGCTGGAGGCAGCAAGATGGGTGGTACGGTCACTATGCCTGGAGGAAGCAGCTGGGGTGTATGGTTCACTGCTGTGGTGAGCAGTTGGTGTGTAGGTCAATAATGTGGAGGAGAAGCTGGGTGTATGAGTCATACTGCTGGAAGGAGCAGTGGGTGTATGGTCACTAACTGCTGGAGGAGAGCAGCTGGGTGCTCTGGTTCCTATACTGCTGGGCAGCAGTGGGTGTCATGGTCACATACTGTGGAGCCAGCAGTCTGGGTGTTGGTCACTACTTGCTGGGGAGCAGCTGGGTGTATGGTCACTACTGCTGGAGGAGCAGCTGGGTGTATGGCCACTACTGCTGGAGGAGCAGCTGGGTGTATGGTCACTACTGCTGGAGCAGCAGCTGGGTGTATGGTCACTACTGCTGGAGCAGCAGCTGGGTGTATGGTCACTACTGCTGGAGGAGCAGCTGGGTGTATGGTCACTACTGCTGGAGGACAGTCTCGGCTGAGTGGTTGAGGGGAGTAGATGTGTGCTGGGGATCTGGACCTACTAATTCACAGGCCTACCCATTTCTCCCGACTGATAAGTCATCATTAAACTCCTACTGTTGGAAGACAGCTTCAGTGTTGTGAGAACTCTTATGTGCGAGCTGTGACTAAGGATATACCTAGTCAAACACTGGAAATAGTTTTCCTTTTTGCAAAGGCCCTCACAGGCCACTGCTTCCCCTCTGCCTTTCATTTGACCTCAGCCTTTCGCCTCTATCAACATACAGTGGTTTAGTTTAATATGTTTATTATGCACCCCATACCCATCCTGTGGGCGGTAGTCAAAAGATTACAGAGGTACATAATTGGTCCAGGGACTGGACTCCAAAGTTTTGATAGCTGAGCAAGTTACAGAGGTAATGAACTCACAATTTACAAAGGTAATGAACTCACAATTTACAAAGGTAATGAATTCACAATTTACAAAGGTAATGAACTCCAGGTAAGTCTGGTCACAATCATGACAAGTTACAAAGGTATTTACAGATTACAGAGGTACGTAATGGGCCCGGGGGACGGGGCCCCCAAAGTTTTGATGCTGAACTGGGTTACAAAGGAAATGAGCTCACAAGTTACAAAGGTAATGAATTCTGTAGAATGGTTACTTACGTTTATACTTTGGCTACAATCATGAACAAATTATAGAGTAATGAGAAATTCACACTTCCACACCCGGTCACAACTGTAATGAGTTATTGGTGCAAATATTGATTGTTGAGTCACACACACCACACACACACACACACACACACCCACACACCCCACACACACACACACACACACACACACACACCACACACACACACACACACACACACACACACACTTTAGTTTAATATCTTTATGCACCCCATACCCATCCTGTGGGCGGTAGTCAAAAGATTACAAAGGTACATAATGGGTCCAGTGAGGCGAATTTTGCTAGTCCACTGCTACTCGTGCCTCTCAAAATGCTCACAACTCATCGCTTTACCAACCTGAGGAATAACGACGAATGTGCAGTCCTACGTGAGTTGGTAACCCAGGTGTGCACACACTGAAAATTCGTCTTTCACTCCAAGACACGTGTGCTAGAAGTTCTGCAAGTTTGGGAGTGAGTAACAATCTGTATCTGTACGAGCATTGCAGTGTTTGGTAACTCTTGAGAAGTCTGCCTCAGCCTGTGACCTTGGGCGAGGCACTGCATCACCTGCCTGAGACTTTCGCCCATATTGACTATGTGAAGAAAGGCGAATGTGCGTGCTCAGTTACCCTGCTGTTCCCCCTGTATCCCCAACTCTCCTCCTTTAAACTCAGCCTTTTCCCCTCTTCAACGACGTGCAGTGTAGAGGTGTATTTTGCTGCCCCACTGGTACTCGAATATGTGAGTTCCGCAAGTGCTGCAGATTTGTTGTAACTATTTGCATGAGTGGATTACGCTGACTTAGGACATTGTGCTACCATCAGTACCTACGTAGGCTTAAAATGAGGGAGGAATGTCTGGCTGCTGGGTGACCTGAAAATGGCACTATAAGACCCGCATGCCACTTACACCCTACTGCATGGTCTAGTGAGGTGAATGTCCCTTCCTCAAATTTTCCTATTCACCGGTATCCTTAACTCGTCGCCATTATCTACATATGGGATAAGGGCGGGGTTTGGTGTTTCCAGGCCAAACAGCCCCTCCAAGCCAGCCGTGAAGGCAAGGCTACATCTGTTCTGAATCCCAGATTGCCTTGTGAACGTTCTACATTTGTTCCGGTCGTACCTTCGGTGTTGTGAGAACTAGTTCTTATGTAGTAAAAATTTGTCTGTCATTCCAAGACCGTGTGCTAGATGTGTTAAGTGCTGGGGTTTGTATTTATTAACAAGTAGTACAGGTTGGTAACTCTCGAGACGACTGGGGGCCCAGTGAATGACCTTAAAAATTGCCACTGCGACTGCAGGCCACTACACCCTATTCCCTGTGTCTAGGAGGTGAATATCCTTTCCTTGTCCCTTCTCTTTCCTCGATTTGGAACTCAGCCGTTCGCCTCTATTTGCTTGTGGTCTAGAGGCGGTTTTTTGCCAGACCACATGGGTGCTTGAGTGCCCGTTGTCCTCTGTGCCGCACTCCGCTCATCTTGGAGTGTCTCCTGTGTGCCTGCCTGCCTGCTGCAAGCAGGTGTCGGGTGGTTGGCGCGGGCTTGGCGAGCACGGGTCAAGCAAGCTTGAGGGCAGCACTAAAAGCTAGCCAGAACAAGCTAAGGCACCCTGCAGTTATAGCTGTCCTAGGGCCCAGCATGTCTGTATACGTTCTGCAGTGCTGCTGGCATACCAGTGTTTCCTGTAGTGGCTTGAGAACAATTTGACGAGCATTGCAGTGCTGAATTTTGAGTGGGACATGCCAGAGGTTCACTTATAAACATAGTAAGCTTGTGGTGATTGGCTTGTACACAGTGAACATTCAAATTCAAAGTTTATTCTCTATAAGGATTACAATGCTGAGTTTACAGAAATTTGGTTATTGTTTGGTTTAACATGTAGTGCTAGAAGTGTTAAGTGCTGCTTTCCCCAACAGTTAATTGTCATTTGTAAGCCTGTATTAAGACTTTAAAAGGCTCAGAGTGTGCTTCAGTGTAGCGACTCCTTACATTTGATAAATCAGTGTAATACATGCTCTGCTCAGTGTAACTGAACTACTAAATATGGTTACATAATTAAATTGCTTGTCCTAGTGTCATTGCTGTGTTTTCTAATACATTTTCTCGTTCAGACTGAAACTTTACTGCTAAATTCCCAGTAATATTTCAAATTGCAGTGTTCATCTGTGATGTGAGTGTGTAACTTATGCTTTGTATTTTTACTGTGAACAAGCTTACTCCTGCATAATGTTCAGTTTCATGAATACTTTCTTACTTGAGTAATTCGGTTACCTTTCAACTGTGTTAAGCAAGAGTCAGCCTGTTAACATCTATGTTCCTTGCCATCGCATCTGTGGGTCTAGCGCCTAGTTAAAATTGTAATAGTAACAATTTGCAATCTTTAACTTCTAGTTATACATTGTGTAAATTGTTTTAGACTTTTTGATCAACTGGATTGTAGTGTTCAACTTCTGATACCCCAATTTAATGACTGCAGACACGCACTGACACATAATAAACACATTAAACGCTGGTACCTCTCCAGAAGCGGGGCCCTAGTGTGTGACCTGAGAAGTTCATGTGTTTATTACGCCCAGCGGTGTATCACTCTCACCTATATTTACATCAACAAAAGTGTATTCTAAGTGATAAAGTGTACACTTGGTGTACTTGGTAACACTTGTCATACATAGTAACGTGTGTGTAAGTGACATTGTTTAGGTACTGGTTCATCTATCTACAGCTGCACACTTATGCTTGCATACTTGTATAACATAGTAACGTGTGAGTTACCCAGGATGGACCAAGGAAGTCGACCAGAGTGATTTATCTCATTGTCATTGTAACATTACCTAGTTTTTTTTTTTTTTTTTTTTTTTTTTTTTTTTTTTTTTTTAAGTAATACTGTTTACAATCTGTGGTTGGGGTAAAAGGTTGTCTTCAGCATTCATTGTGATGTCTGTTATATTATTACTTCAGTGAGGTACATTAGGTGGCAGTAGCCTGAACTAACTCAAGTGGAAGTTATCATTGAATTTAAACCCTTTCATTTTTAAATGTGATGTATGTCAGAATTCTAATTTTATGCTCAAAAATACCTACTTTCTCTCTCTCTCTCTCTCTCTTCTCTCTCTTCTCTCTCTCTCTCTCTCTCTCTTCTCTTTTCTCTCTCTCTCTCTCTTTTTCATCTTTGAAATTTTGTGATAAGGTGTTAAGACCTCGCCTGTACCATCATTATATCATTATATGTACCATATTATTAACACACATACAAGAGGTCTCTGAGTGTGTTTTTGGTGGGGTGTGTGTCGTATTGAGTGGTGGTGGTCTGGGTTGAGTATGGTTGGAGGTGTTCATTGAACTTGAGCACTTGTGTCTTGTGATCTATTTTGGACTTTTGACTTTGTAGTGAATATTTGCTCTTGCATAAGCTATAAGGGAAAGATAAGCGAGGAATTCTTGTGTTGTGAGTCTTACACCAGATATCATCACTGGCAAACATGGCAACTGTCATGAGGAACCTATTTCTGCAGGGGGATGGAAATGATGATAGCTTCCGACCTTTAAAAGTAAACAAAAGAGAAAAAGTGAGAAAGGGCTAGAGCTTTCGACGTAGTCAGACTCACTTGACTCGTACACAATGTGATACTAAACGTCCTTGGTGCACAGAGGCTGCAAGAAGTCTTTCTTAAAAGGGAAGAATGTGTTAAGCTGAACTTCCCTGACAACACCCCGCTCCCTGCTAAGTGTGCATGGCTAATGGAAGCTGTAAACAAGCACCTAACTAAGGATCCAATTTAGGAAAAACAACACAACTTTGTGTTGTGTGGAACAGAATAAAGAGCTGATCATGATCACTTAGTACACCTTATGGGGATATTAAGCTGCTCCGACCTCCATCAGACACTCCCCACTTAAAAAATGGATCAGTATCATAACTTTGGTACCCTCTCTGCATGGACCCTTTCCCATCTGACTCTAAGTGAGCATATCATCAAGCCTAAAAGACTTAAAGGAAAATCCCAAATTATTGCCGTTGGGTAGGCCCTGTGCCCCTCCCCCGGAATATCTGGGTGCATGGTTTACGTTTCCTAAACATCGAAGTGTCCCTACCCCTAAACGTAGGTGTTTACATATGCCAGCACTATGGCCATGTTGCAGTAGGCTGTGGAATACTACATTTTTGGTGTGGTAAGTGTGCTGGGAAACATTCCACTAGAGAATGCACAGTAGGCCCTGACAGTCAAAAATTTTAAGTGTATTAACTGTAAAAAAGTTGGGGTTATAGTTTCCCACAAGGACTGCAGTCAGAACCCAAACAACCTTCGATGAAAACCTGGATAACAGTCCTTTAATGGTAACTGAGGATGGGGTCATCCAGTCTACCACACCCAGATCTGAGATGAACCTTGCAAAGTGTGCAAGAACCCCACCTCACTGCAAAGGATTCTCTGGATACCAGAATGCCATCACACACACCAGCTGTGGAGGAGCTAGCCATCCCGCTACACATATATGGAACTACGGGTCTGCCATACAGATACCTATGGCTACCCCTGAATATGGGATGAGTTTGTCATTTCTCCCAATACACAAAACTACAACAGTCAGAGGACACCACACAGGTAACCTCCCTGGAAATTGGAGATGAGTCAGATGCACTGGACCCTACCTGTAATGAATGATGAAACAGAGAACACTAATGTAACCATGGTACCTGTTAAGGTGATAGGTGTTAAAGAAAGCACTAACCCAGAAGTGCCATCCTCCGGAGAGGCATTGGATTCCCCTGACCTTCCTCATATTATAACAACTTTCCAGAAAAAAATTGAGCATCTTGAAACAGATCCTGTCAAGTTTAATAAATATATGTAATCAGGATGATGCTCTTGAGCATGGTGATGATGTCAAAAGTGCAGCAATCTCCGTTCAGCTTCCAGCATATTTGTGAGAAAGAAGCCCATAACTTTGCCTTCAAGACTTCCCTTGAACTGGCTGCCAATATGCCGAAAAATGCTTAAAAATAAAGGTCCTGAAGAAAAAGAGTACAAACTATGCTATTTCCCTCTTAAGTATCTGCAAAACTGTAGCCAAAGCATAATAGTTTTACCATCTTTGAGAAAAGAGATTGTAATAACTCATACAAGGGGATACATTACAAATTTTTCATGGAACATTGCTTCCATCAGGAAGCGGTTGCCTGACTTACATATATTAGTGCAACCAAGAATATTGATGTCATCTGTTTGCAGGAATGTAGATGAAAGATGGAGCACCTCCACCAAACTTGCCTGGATATGCAGCTTATAACCTAAGGTCAACCAACTGTTGTTTTGATGTATGTCAGAAAAAAGCTTGCCACATTCACTCCTTTCCTTGCAGAGTCGAGTTAACATGCAGTATCATGGTGTCAAGTACATGCAGGCGATTTTTTCCCTAAACATTTTTTAATCTCATGCCCAGCGAACCGCTTCGACCTGATGCTTTACCAGATCGCATCAATAGTGAACCTACCATCATTCTGGAGATTTTAATGCCAACATAAGAATATTGGTGGGTCTATAACAAACACCAATGGAACTAAACTAGTGAGATTGCTAAATGAGCATGAAATGTTTTGAATTGTGGGCACTACTGAGCCTACTCACATATATGGTGGCATCTAGATTTTGTGTCTTGGATTTAATACATCATATACGATGCATGACTCTGTCATGTTGATGATCTTCTATCTGATCACTTCCCAAGACTAACAACTGTCAATCTTGATCAAAATCTCCAGCAATCAAGGGCTAAATACAGAAGGGGAAACTTATTCTCAAACCAGAACACAAGACAACTTTATTAACCACTTGGATCAATGGTATAAGAATTACGAGCCCATTGGCACACAAAAATTTAATGATGATTTTTAAATTTCCACTATTGAGAGTGTTCTCACAGATCAAGTGGGCAGGAATAGGAAACAAAAACCCTCCACTATAAATAACAATTAAAAACCAATGTAAATACTATAATGATCCACAGCTGCGCAATATAACACATGCAGCTAGGAGGATTGGTAAGCATACCGTGAATGTAGAACCCCCGGGCCTGCTCAGAACGTTTTCCCAAACTGGGACTAACAAATGCAAGGAATAGAAAGGAAGAACTTAGGCAACAGGAATGGGAACGTTTGTTAGTGGATTAAATAGGTCCATCCCTTTGAGTTTGGCTTGGAAAAGGGATAAATAAAATAACCAGGAAAAAGACTGGCAATGTTGCTCATCCCTTTCCTCTTGAAAAAGCAAAAAGACCCATAATGACTTGTCCCCAAAAAATCCAGGCATGAAAACCTTCCATTCATATTAGAAAAAAATTAGAGGGGTACTTCTGAAGAAATGTTGAAACTGATTAATTTTATGAGCCAAAATATTGATGAGAGTGATTGCCTCTTTACCGAGTATGAAATTTTTTAATGCATTAACCAAAGGTCGATCAACTGCTCCTGGAGAGGATGGTATAACCTATGATATTCTCAGAACCTAAGGCACGTGCCTGATAACCCTTTGTTGGCACTGTATAATCTCAGTTACATTGAGGGCGTTCTTCCTACTTCCTGGACCAATAGTCACATTGTGCCTATCCCTAAGCCCCAACAGCCTGATACATTTAGGCCCATCTCCTTAACTAGTTGTCTTTGTAAAACTTTTTAAAGAATGATGCTTAACAGACTGTACTACAGAATCAGACACCAACTTTCCCCTACCCCTATGGGTTATGAAAGGTAAAAGTGTGGGAGAACTGTATTTCCACCTTTTCTCACTGCACACACCTCTACTAGTTTTACCACTTTTCTTGATCTAAAATCTGCATTTGATATTGCGAAAAGAACCGTTATACTAATGAACTAGCCAAAGAATATTGGTGGTAGCTTACTCTGCTGGATAATAGGATACCCGTCAAATAGAGTATCCTCTGTCCTTTACCAAGGCTTCAGAAGTGATTCTAAGAAATGTCTTTAGGTACCCGCAGGGGGGATTCTTGTCCCATGTATTTAATATTCTGATTAATGCTCTTTCCCAAATGCTCTACCTGCCTCACCTAAAAAATATAGCTATAAGCTATGCTGATGATTTCATGATCCATACACAGGGCATAAGGAGATGAATACCATTCTTAATGAAGTTCAAGCAATTTGTTTAAACGACTAGGCCTCATAATATCTTCTCTTAAAAAATAAGATATTAACAAGCAAACGACATTCCCCCCCCCTCTATTTGCAGGGGGAAAACATTAGCTACGTTAAAACTTACAGATATCTTGGTGTTTGATGTACCCTTTAACAAATCCACTATCCACAACTAAACAAGAAATGCAAAGCTAGGCTAAATGCTCTCAAAGCTGTTTCTGGCTACAATCCCAACTATGGTGCTTAATGTGAGAATGTGAGAATGATGTACATAGCTATGTTAGGTCCTTAATTGATTATGCTGCTCCCATGTTGATATTAGCTAGAGAAAGTTCTCTCCGACCCTTGGAGTTAATGCAAAATGAAGCTCTCAGGATTATTCTTGGCTGTGCAGATCTACAAAAGTTCTTAAACATGAGGAAGGAGCTTGGTATTTCTAGTATCAGTGATAGGGTTGTTTTAAATTAACACTGTACTCGGTATTAGAATGTTGAGAAACGAAAAACCCGACACTGTCACAGTGGAAACTTACCAAGTGTCTAGAGGTAAATACACACAGATCTAAATGGATTGTGAAAACGTGCAATTGCATTAAGTTTTATAACCTGCATGAACTGTATCATGTAGGCAACAAGAGCATTTCACCCCTCCATGGAAGATGTGTTCATTTAATATCACATACCTACAAGTCCCTCCCAAGAAGCTCATTGCTAGTAATCCCTTTCCCTTTAAAACTCTTGTTAGAGCAATGCTCAAGAAGAAAATTTTTCACCTAGCTGGTAGTAACAAGTTATCACAAGTTATTTTACACTGATGGATCTAAACAGGAGTCTTCTGGCAGGGCTGCATCTGCTCTTGTTGCACCTCCCTAGTTAAGAACGATAATAAATTTGTTGAGTTAGGCATAAGAATTAACAAAACGGGGTCTACACTGCAAACTGAATTGTTTGCAATCCTAATGGCGCTAAAGCTAACCTATGACAATGAGCTTGACTCTATCATCATTACTGATTCTATGTCATCATTGAAGGCTCTTGACTCATATAATGACTCCAACAAAAATGCTCATTGGGGAAGCCAGGTATAGATACTCAAAAATTTGGGACATGGAATTTAAAGTACAATTGCTATGGATCCCATCACACATTGGATTATCCTTCATGATAAGTTGATATGTTAGCCAAAGAGTATCCAGAAGGAGAATGTAGAAAAATAACTTTGGTATAACTGTGTCTAGCATTAGGGAAAAATTTAGGAGAGAAGTAAATAATGAAAATGATTTTATAGGAATGCAGTTAGAAGCCTGAGTAGATTTTATAACCCACTATGATAACAGAACGTAGATGAGTATGTTTTTTGGAGCAACTTGCATGTGAACAGACTGACTGATGTTGTAGTGGCCAGGCTTTGGCTTGGTTACAAGTACTTCTGGAGATTGGGGACACACAGATGATGATCAAACCAATTTAATTATGTGATCAGGCATATGGTCACTCTCTTGAACACTATGTGCTTAATTGTCCACTTATTGAGGAATACAGAGACAGACAGTATAATAACCTATGTGACATGTCAAGATATCTTATTAATGAAAATAAGATACCAGATATACTAAGCAAATTTCCTAAATTTGCTTGTAACAGATAAGTGAACTATAGATATGTAGATATAAATCCATATGTATTCCTGTTAACCCTTTGGGGCCTAGTTCCTAGGCCTTTTGTGTATCCATATGCTCTCGCGCTACCGTCCACAGGATGGATATGGGGTGCACAATAAACTAGCCACTTCGGTGGCAAAATCTAAAAATCTCTGCTGGAGGAGCAGCTGGGTGTATGGTCACTACTGCTGGAGCAGCAGCTGGGTGTATGGTCACTACTGCTGGAGCAGCAGCTGGGTGTATGGTCACTACTGCTGGAGCAGCAGCTGGGTGTATGGTCACTACTGCTGGAGGAGCAGCTGGGTGTATGGTCACTACTGCTGGATCAGCAGCTGGGTGTATGGTCACTACTGCTGGACCAGCAGCTGGGTGTATGGTCACTACTGCTGGAGGAGCAGCCCGGGTGTATGGTCACTACTGCTGGAGGAGCAGCTGGGTGTTTTGGTCACTACTGCTGGAGGAGCGCTGGGTGTATGGTCACTACCCGTGGAGCAGCAGCTGGGTGTGTATTCATACTGCTGGAGCAGGCCGCTGTGTGTATGGTCACTACTGCTGGAGGAGCATTGGGTGTATGGGCACTACTGCTGGAGCAGAAACTGGGTGTATGGGCACTAACTGCTGGAGGAGCAGCTGGGTGTATGGTCACTACTGCTGGAGGAGGCAGCTGGGTGTATGGGGCACTAATGCTGGAGCACCAGCTGGGTGTTTGGTCACTAAATGCTGGAGCAGCAGCTGGGTGTATGGTCACTACTGCTGGAGGAGCGCTGGGTGTTTTGGTCACTATTGCTGGAGCCCGCAGCTGGGTGTATGGTCACTACTGCTGGAGCAGCAGCTGGGTGTATGGTCACTACTGCTGGAGCACCAGCTGGGTGTATGGTCACTACTGCTGGAGCAGCAGCTGGGTGTATGGTCACTACTGCTGGAGGAGCAGCTGGGTGTATGGTCACTACTGCTGGAAGAGCAGCTGGGTGTATGGTCACTACTGCTGGAGCAGCAGCTGGGTGTATGGTCACTACTGCTGGAGCAGCAGCTGGGTGTATGGTCACTACTGCTGGAGGAGCAGCTGGGTGTATGGTCACTACTGCTGGAGGAGCAGCTGGGTGTATGGTCACTACTACTGGAGCAGCAGCTGGGTGTATGGTCACTACTGCTGAGTGATTTTCGTGTGCAAGTTCGGTACTAGTCCCTCTAGGATTTTCCAGGTGTATATAATCATGTATCTCTCCCTCCTGCGTTCCAGGGAATACAGGTTTAGAAACCTCAAGCGCTCCCAGTAATTGAGGTGTTTTATCTCCGTTATGCGCGCCGTGAAAGTTCTCTGTACATTTTCTAGGTCGGCAATTTCACCTGCCTTGAAAGGTGCTGTTAGAGTGCAGCAATATTCCAGCCTAGATAGAACAAGTGACCTGAAGAGTGCCATCATGGGCTTGGCCTCCCTAGTTTTGAAGGGTTTTCATTATCCATCCTGTCATTTTTTCTAGCAGATGCGATTGATACAATGTTATGGTCTTGAAAGGTGAGATCCTCGACATAATCACTCCCAGGTCTTTGACGTTGGTGTTTCGCTCTATTTTGTGGCCAGAATTGTTTTGTACTCTGATGAAGATTTAATTTCCTCATGTTTACCATATCGAGTAATTGAAATTTCTCATCGTTTTAACTTCATATTGTTTTTCTGCAGCCCACTGAAAGATTTGGTTAATGTCCGCCTGGAGCCTTGCAGTGTCTGCAATGGAAGACACTGTCATGCAGATTCGGGTGTCATCTGCAAAGGAAGACATGGTGCTGTGGTGACAAACCTTGTCTATGTCGGATATGAGGATGAGGAACAAGATGGGAGCTAGTATTGTGCCTTTTGGAACAGAGCTTTTCACCGTAGCTGGGCCTCGGACTTTACTCTGTTGACGACTACTCTCTGTGTTTGTTAGTGAGGAAATTATAGATCCATCGACCGACCCTTTTTCCCGTTTTTTCCTTTAGCGCGCATTTTGTTTCGCTATTACGCCATGGTCACACTTGTCGAAGGCTTTTGCAAAGTCTGTATTATTACATTTCTTTTTTTTTGTTTCTATGCATTTAGGACTTTTCGTAGTGATCCATAGTTGAGACGACGAGGCCCGGTTCTAAACCCATGTTGCCCTGGTTTGTGTAACTGATGGGTTTCTGAGGGTGTGATCTTTGCTTCTTGGGACCCTTTCAAAGTTTTTTAAAGGGGAAATGTTAGTGCTTTCCAACAGACCCGGGCAGTTTTTCAAGTGGCACGGACAAGCACCAAATCATTCCTGATCCCGGGCTGTGGCTCATACTTTGGGTTTTGCTGCACAGCAGCAACGCCTGGTTGATCACTCTGACCCAAAACCAGGGAGCCGGTACAGACGGGGCCCCGGGGGCGTTGACCCCGGGCTCTCTCCAGGTAAACTCCAGGTAAAAACACGCGCGCCCCACCACATACACACACGAGGGGGCACGCAGGACTGTGCACACGAGGTACAAATATATGCATACACCAAGGACGACACCCACACCACCAACCCACAACACACACCCCAAAACCCCCCACACCACACCCCCACACACACCCCCAAACCCCACCCCCCACACACCCCCACACCACAACCCCACACGCCACACCACCCCCACACGCACACACACCAGCACACACACACACAACACACACACCCCACACCACACACACACACACACACACAACCCCAAACACACACCCACCACCACACACCCCCACACCCCACCACAACCCTCACCACACCCCACCACACACCCCCACACACACGCGCGCCGCCCCCCCACCCCCACACCACCACAACACACACCCCACACACACACAACACACACAAACGTGGGAAGCTTTATTTTACAGCAGCAAATCGGGTATTTCTCCAGAATGGTCGCAATATACCCCTGTGGATAAAAAAACTTTGCCATTTCTTGCCCTTTCGATGAGTTGTTTCTAAAATTTATTAATTTTCACACTCCATACTAAATGACGCAGGGTTTTGACAATAGTCCCTTGGGAAATTTACATTTCGTTTGGTCACATCTGGTGGGGGTGATTTAACCTGCCAAGATACTTATAACCCAGCCGAGCCGGAAGTAGTGACATCCAAGAGTCTGCTTATCTTGTGGATGCACATAGACTTGTGCTCCTCCTGCATTGATGGAATGATGATAGATGGACTGACTTGGTCAATCTCCCTAATCTTAAGTCAATAAATTTCATGTGAAGGTCTTTTCGTATTATTGTTCTCAAACTGCTAACTGACAACCCAAGATTGTAATCTACCCCCTCTTGAATGCATACAGCTTAGCCAATGTTATCAGTTCTATCATGCATCTGAAGACCAATTTGAGATGGATTCCACAGCATGTGCACCTCTGACTGCCACTGTCGCAAAATCTTACATATCTATGTCTGGCTTCTGACACAAGCATGCCACATTTATACTTAATGAGTTGAGAGCATTTATGGATGACAGAGAATCATGTTACAATTAAAGTTCAACCTTAATACAGGACACATATGAGTGCAAGGAGTATGGCAAACAGTTCTGTTGAAGGGAAGAGGCGCAGTTATTGATGCGTGCTCCAATTTTTCTTTTCTTTATGAGAGCCATCACCTGTGTGAACAACAGCAGCACTACCATCTGCACCAGTGGACAGGTGAACAGAACATCGACGTAAAAATAATTTGTGAAATAAAGTGTCTGTGTGACTAAGTAATCAATACAAGGCTTAATGCATCAGTTTGGCTTTTCAAGAACGAAGTCTTTGGTTTGTGATTTAAGAATAGTTTTTGTGGGGAAATGAAGGAATGGTATTTTGGAATGGGGTAATACCATGGAGCAGGAAATGTCTCGTGTTGTCTAACTTGATATAGATCAGTAGCTGTCATGCGGAGGTCGGTTCCAGGTTTTTTTATCGAACCATCTGGAAGGATGTTCACACAGTGCTGAAGTAAGTTTGGAGGCTTCTGTGCTGGGGTTTGATGGCTAGCCTAGACATATTGACCCCAATAAATATTTCTTTCAGTAACACGATCTCTAATGCTCTGGAAAACTTAAGTTCTTTCCGCAATATTTTAAAATTTTGGCAGTATCAGTGGCATCCTAGATGATCCTCATTGCTTCGTTTTGCAGGTTTTTCCAGCCCTCCAAGCTTCCAGCAGACACGAGAGCAAGTAGTGGCCCAGTAAATCATCCAATATCAAATACAAGCAAGATACATCATTTTCACAATTTTAACATTAGCAACCTACCTGGGATGAAAACCTGCCACAACTCTAAGTGCTCTCAGCCTTTCTTTGTATTTGGCGACAAATTCTCGTTACAACAGGTCCAATAGTGGAACCTCAAAGCCAGGAAACCTGTTAACTGCTTTACATATTCCTAGAAGAGACCCATCATGCAACTGGATCAGACGAACTGGCCGTCTCTGCCGAGGAGGACTGCCTGTTGATTATCTTTGTTTTTATCCCCTGAGATTATTACCCAGGTCCTGACACGAGCATTAGATGAATAAGAATGTTTTAGGGTGTGGAGAATCCGGTTACCTGAGTTTACCTGAGAGAGTTTCGGGTGTCAACGCCCCCGCGGCCCGTCTGTGAATCATTATGTCATCAGCAAAACTAACCATATAATGAATGGGCTTAGGCCTAGGCATGGAGCATTAAGTAAGGCCTTAATCAAATGTTTTGAAAAGGGTGGGACTATAGCCACACCTCCCTGTGTGGGGGTTCCTAAATTCAAAATCCTTATTACACTTCTATGTCCCTGGAACAACACAGACCGACTTTCTGTTGACACGAACCTTTATTCCAGCGATAAGCCATCCTCCACCATCCATTCTGGCAATTCAACTAATGTATTTACATGTCAGTTGGCTACATGCAAAAGCGGATTTAAAGGTCAAGGGAACGTTAGTGTATGAGCCTGTCAGTGTGCAGAGAGAGAAAGTAAGATAAAGAGGATAAGATAGATAAGATTTCGTTCGGATTTTAAAACTCCCGGAGGTTAGCCACCCAGATAATTCCTTCTATCATGCACCAACTGAGCCCCCGGAAGTCATTGAGACATAAAGTCCACTTAAAAATAACTCGGTGAATCTGTCTCATGTCCCCACCTATTACTGTACAGCGAGCGGCCCATGTCCCTTTCGCATGCTATTTCATTACTTTTTAACAAGTCAATAGAGAGACTACACCTTCCCGAACTACTCAAGATGGCAAGGGTTACGGCAATACATAAAGGTGGTGACCCTACAGACTTAAACAACTATAGGCCAATATCTAACTTACCACTGACTATCCAAAACTTTGAGAAACTCGTGCACAGGAGACTGTATTCATTTATAACGGCTCAAAACATACTCAACCCCTGCCAGTTTGGATTCAGGAAAAACAAAAGCACTAATGATGAATCAAAAAAATTTGCTAGATCTGTTTTAACACAGCATTGGAAAACATGGAATACCACTAGGAATTTTTTTTGACCTAAGAAAAGCTTTTGACACAGTAAACCACGAAATCCTACTCCACAAACTTGACCCCCTAGGGTATAAGAGGCCATGCGCTTGCTTATTTCAAATCTTACATTACTAATAGTATCAGTACGTCACCATTAAAGACACAGCATCAGCAACACGGCCACTTGATACTGGAGTTCCGCGGGGAAGTGTCCTTGGTCCCCGGGCTCTTCCCATATACATCAATGACCTTCCAAACGTATCCCAACACCTAAACCCATTCTCCTTGCTGATGACACAAACTTATGTCATCTCTCACTCAAAATCTTGCCACCCTCAACACCATGTGAATGGGGAGCTGATTAAAATATCGACTTGGATGTCAGCCAATAAACTTACGCTTAACACTGACAAAACTTACTAAAATTTTATTTTGGTAGCAGAGCAGGAGATGCACAAATTAACATTAAGATTGACAACACTCTAATTAACAGAATAATGGGGAAAATTCCTAGGCTTATACCTTGACAACAACCTAAAATTTCAGCACCCATATCCAGCATATAGCCAAAAAAGTATCCAAAACGGTTGGGATCCTCCCAAGATACGTTTACTACGTGCCGAAAAATGCCCTTCTCACACTAAAACCACTCACTTATTTATCCATACCTCACCTATGCTATTTGTGTTTGGGGATCAACTGCAGCAACACACCAAAAAGCCAATAATAAACCCAACAAAAAGGCTGCAGTAAGAATAATCACTAAATCCCATCCCTGCAGCACTACCCCCCCACTCTTCAAAGATCTAAACTTACTCCCAGTTCAGTACATCCACACTTACTACTGGGGCAATCTATATCTACAGGGCCTTAAACTCTAATATCAACCTTGACCTAAAACGCTTTCTTGATAGTTGTGACAGAACCCACAGGCATAACACCAGAAACAAACATCTCTACGACATTCCCCCAGTCCGACTAAACCCTTTTCAAAAATTCAATGTATGTCAAAGGCCCTAAAATCTGGAAAACCCACCTGAGAACTCTAGAACTGCAGACACATCATCACCTTCAAAACTACCATTAGAAAACATCTTTTCTCCCGATACACCCCGTCAACTAACTACACGAATACCACCTGGTGGTTCACACTTACACTCGCTCACTCATTTGACCATAAACAGAAATATTAATCTCATTTTTAAAATAATGAATCCTGTGATACTCCAATACTGAAACTTTTATACTGTGCCAAAACAAAAGCATTCACTTTGCTAAACACACAAACTAGTATTTAGTCACTTAGCCATAATACCAACTTACCTCATAATTTGTAATATTTTGTAATATTTTACAATTAAGAATAAAACTAAGTATGCCCGAAATGCCTAGCCATGCTAAGCGTTCTAGTGGTACACTCTGTAATCTCAATTCTACTACATGTAAACCAAACAATAACCAAATTTCTGTAAACTCAGCATTGTAATCCTTATAGAGAATAAACTTTGAATTTGAATTTGAATTTGACTGTCTAACTTATTTCCATTGGGGTCCTTAATCTTGTCCCCCAGGATGCGACCCACACCAGTCGACTAACACCCAGGTACCTATTTGCTGCTAGGTGAACAGGACAACAGGTGTAAGGAAACATGTCGAAATGTTTCCACCCGCCGGGAATCGAACCCGGGCCCTCCGTGTGTGAAGCGGGAGCTTTAGCCACCAGGCCACCGGGTGGTAATGCAATGATGCACACTCCTTCCATGCATGAAGCCATGCAACCGGGGTGACAAGAATTCCTTAATTCTGTGCATAAGACGATTAAGAATCATCCTTTCGAATGTTTTACACAAGCAGCTAGTAAGGGATATTGGGCGAAATGAGTTTTGTTGATTGGGCTTCGGAATGGGAATAATGAGGCTATTGGTCCATGATTTAGGGAGCTCCCCAGAGACATAACTCATGTTATATAATTCAAGTAAAGGATTACCTGGTACTCGACACAGCAATCTGAGTATGTTGTAAGTAATACCATCCTCACCAGGCGACGTGGAGTTCCCCCTAGTTAGTGCTGCTCAAGTTAAAATTTAGTGAAAGGAATGTTGCAGTCATCTGCCTTGCTGAGTATAAAGCAAACAAGTCTCTCCCTTGCATCATATTTGTCCATTAATTTCGCCTGTGTGGTACTGGGAAGACTGTCATAGCTAGATGTAGCAGCCCAAGCACTGACTAATTCATTCGCCCTATGCAAGGGATGAGGGGTGCGCGATCTGCCCAGTTCTGTTACCCTTAATTCTATTTATGTCCCTCCATGCCAGGCTAAGTGGGGTGTGAGCATTGAGACCATTGACAAATTGTTCCCAGTCTGTTTGCCGCAGCTCTGTCATACGCTCTCTGGCAGCAGCAAGGGCAGTTTGGAAGAGGCTCAGCATTTCAGGGGTACGATGGTTTCTATAGGCTAGGCCTAGTCTGCGAGCAGTACGTTTCAATGTTCGAAGTTTAGAATTATTGTAATAGGTATGATTTTTATAAGACTTATGATTATTATGGAAGTCATTTGGATTTAGCCCTTTCAGGGTCCGTCCCGTAGATCTACGGCTTTATGGTGAGTGTCCAAACCGTAGATCTACGCCATGAGCTCAGCTCACTCTGATAAACTGTGAGTGGTACATTTGGGCCTAGATATGAGAGAATACATCTATGTGGTATGTGTGCACCACATAAAACAGATCCTGCAGCACACTATGTATAATGAGAGAAAAAAACTGAAATCATGATTTTTCGATTAAAACAGCAACTTTGCAGTGTTTTTTCGTATGTTTTTTATAGTTGTATTTGCGATTTCTTGGTCTCATTTGATAGAATGGAAGACATATTACAGAAATAGAGATGATTTTCAATGGTTTTAGGACTGGAAATGGCTTGAAACTGAGCTCAAAGTAGCGGAAATGTTAAATTTTTGCCGATATTCAAGAGTGAACAAACGACCTCACACGTCTAATACACGTCAGCTGGTGGGTCTAATATACATGCACAAATATGGTGATGATATTTATACAATTATTACAGTATTGCATAACAGTAAATCTTCTATTTTTTGGTGTGAATAAAAATTCATTATGTGAATAAAAAATCAAAATGGAATTTATTTGTAAAGTCTCAAAACATAACTAATGAACAGAGGAAATGTTAGTTTAGTGCCAGGAATGCCTACATTGTTTATTCTGGACCCTATTTTGAAAATTGGAATATTTTGAACTTTTGTGTTAAATTGGCCAAATTAACAATTTCCGATCACTTTATTTTGTAGTTGAAACAGTTGACTTGGCGATTTCTTGTGCTCAATCGATAGAATAGAAGTAATACTAGTGAAATAGCTAAGAATTTGGTTGATTGGAATAATGTAATTGGCCTAAAATGGGAGTCAAAGTCGGCAAAATCGCCGATTCGTAAATATCGCTGACATCAAAATTCGCGAGAGCATAATTTCGTCAATTTTCCACCAAATTTCGTACTTTTTGTTTTATTACCTTCACAAAAAGATTCTCTACGATTTCATAAGAAAAAATAACAAATTTTTTTTTTAAAATTCTTGGACACTGGTGCGTGACTCCAGATTTGGGCCTTGGACCCTGAAAGGGTTAGAGTAGTAGGAGGTTTCAGAGGCGGCTCTAAGAAGTTCTGAATACTGCTCACAAGGTCATTGTTAAAAGTCTCGACAGAGGTACACTCATAGGAATTATACCAGTCAGTCACATGTGCAACAAAGTCATCATGTTGATCAGGGGAAACATTAAGACGTTTCCGTTTGAATATCCCACCAGGGAGAATAGTATTACCAATATCTAGAGAGGTTAGCCTTGGGAAATGATCAGACGCTATATCTGTTACAATGGAAGACTCACAGCTGGCAGAAGTAATGTTGAAGCCCAGGCACAGATCAAGGACACCTCCATAGATATGTGTGGGTTCAAGGTCGATAAATTAGACACATGTGCAATAAATTAGACATATGTGCAACTCTTGGGTATCTTTATTGAGGAAACGTTTCGCCACACAGTGGCTTCATCAGTCCATACAAAGGAGAATCTTGAAGAACAGGAGGAGAATGAGGTAATCAGTCCCTCAACCTTGAGTCGATGTGGTCAGTCCATCAATCCATTATCATGACTGTTTAAGAGTGACAACAGTTGATTGCCATTACGATTACCAAACTGAGAGTTTCCAATGCTTTTGTGTCTTGCATTATAATCACCAATAATGAGAGTAGGTTCAGACTGAGCACAAGTTGGGAGCTCCAAGTAATTAAACTTATCAGCAGGAGCGTACAAGTTAAATATGTTGAGAGCAGAGTTCCCAATATAAATCCTAACACCGTGATATTGTAGCCCCTCTGTTTTCTTATGTGCAAGAAGTTGATGGGGAAGTGATTTTTTAATATATAGAACACAAGAATTAGTAGATTTGAGGTTATATGCAACAAACGATGGCAATTTAGGGGGTTGGGATTTTTCAGGGACTCTGCACTCTTGTAGACACACAATATCAATGGATTCAGTGGTTACTTTATGATGCAGGTCAGAAAATCTTTTTCTAAGTGACGCAATATTCCAACTTAAAATGGATAGTTTATACGAGTTTGGTTCCATTATAAAAGTCCAGGGATAGTGGCCCGGTGGCCTGGTGGCTAAAGCTCCGCTTCACACACGGAGGGCCCGGGTTCGATTCCCGGCGGGTGGAAACATTTCGACACGTGTTTCCTTACACCTGTTGTCCTGTTCACCTAGCAGCAAATAGGTACCTGAGTGTTAGTCGACTGGAGTTTACCTGGAGTTTACCTGGAGAGAGTTTCAGGGGTCAACGCCCCCGCGGCCCGGTCTGTGACCAGGCCTCCTGGTGGATCAGCGCCTGATCAACCAGGCTGTTGCTGCTGGCTGCACGCAAACCAACGTACGAGCCACAGCCCGGCTGATCAGGAACTGACTTTAGGTGCTTGTCCAATGCCAGCTTGAAGACTGCCAGGGGTCTGTTGGTAATCCCCCTTATGTGTGCTGGGAGGCAGTTGAATAGTCTCGGGCCCCTGACACTTATTGTATGGTCTCTTAACGTGCTAGTGACACCCCTGCTTTTCATTGGGGGGATGGTGCATCGTCTGCCAAGTCTTTTGCTTTCGTAGTGAGTGATTTTCGTGTGCAAGTTCGGTACTAGTCCCTCTAGGATTTTCCAGGTGTATATAATCATGTATCTCTCCCTCCTGCGTTCCAGGGAATACAGGTTTAGGAACCTCAAGCGCTCCCAGTAATTGAGGTGTTTTATCTCCGTCATGCGCGCCGTGAAGGTTCTCTGTACATTTTCTAGGTCGACAATTTCACCTGCCTTGAAAGGTGCTGTTAGTGTGCAGCAATATTCCAGCCTAGATAGAACAAGTGACCTGAAGAGTGTCATCATGGGCTTGGCCTGGGTGGCTAACCCTTCGGGGTTAAAAATCCGAACGAAATCTTATCTTATCTTATCTTATTCAATTTCTCAGCAAAATGAAAAAACTTACTAAATAACAAACAGACATAATCAATATCAATATCATCAGTATTATCCTCATCCATGAGTCTCCTAAGTGCACTTCCATTAGTGAGACCTCTAGGGAGTCTTTGTACACAGAGGGCACTGCGCTCTTTGTCTGTGAATGTATGGAAGGTGACACTATCCCTCGCACTCACCTCTCCGCTTTTATTACACTCATCACTATCATCACATGTATCACTTCCCTCATCATTATGACCAGTGATACATACACCATTATCAACAACCGGGTCATCTCCACACTCAGTATCTATCAATACATTACACTCATCAGGTTGACTATCATGATGGTCTTCACTGCCCTTATCATCTTCACTGTGATTGTAAACACCACTATCAGATTCATCGTTTTTGTAATTATTAACACCACTGCAATCATCAGTTTGTTCATCATCACCACACTCATTTTCATAATGGCTGACAATCTGTGGGTTGATGTACTCATTTGCAACCTCTAAGTTTTTCCTCGTGGTGCTCAAGTTGTTGTTTCAAACACCATTGTTGCTTCTCCAGTACTGTTATGCGCAGCTGCATGTTGTGTACCCCCCAGCAAGACTAGCGTCATCTGGAGGTATGAAGTCCCGATCAGCTGAGTCAGGTGTATGACTGACAACTAGGGAGGCCAAGCCCATGATGACACTCTTCAGGTCACTTGTTCTATCTAGGCTGGAATATTGCTGCACACTAACAGCACCTTTCAAGGCAGGTGAAATTGCCGACCTAGAAAATGTACAGAGAACTTTCACGGGGCGCATAACGGAGATAAAACACCTCAATTACTGGGAGTGCTTGAGGTTCCTAAACCTGTATTCCCTGAACGCTGGAGGGAGAGATACATGATTATATACACCTGGAAAATCCTAGAGGGACTAGTACCGAACTTGCACACGAAAATCACTCGCTACGAAAGCAAAAGACTTGGCAGACGATGCACCATCCCCCCAATGAAAAGCATGGGTGTCACTAGCACGTTAAGAGACCATACAATAAGTGTCAGGGGCCCGAGACTGTTCAACTGCCCCCCAGCACACATAAGGGGGATTACCAACAGACCCCTGGCAGTCTTCAAGCTGGCACTGGACAAGCACCTAAAGTCAGTTCCTGATCACCCGGGGTGTGGCTCGTACGTTGGTTTGCGTGCAGCCAGCAGCAACAGCCTGGTTGATCAGGCTCTGATCCACCAGGAGGCCTGGTCACAGACCGGGCCGCGGGGGCGTTGGACCCCCGGAACTCTCTCCAGGTAAACTCCAGGTAAACTCCAGGTAAACAGCTGACTCAGCCAGACAATGGTGTCAACACCAGCAGCATTACTAGTGTTTTATAGTTAGTTTAATATGTTTATTATGCACCCCATACCCATCCTGTGGGGTTGATAGCAGACGGGGATCGTGCTCTGTTGATGTATTCCCAGAGTGACTCGCTCAACCATATTGTCTGAGTTCAGGCATGGGTCAGTATTCAGACATGAAGTATCTGGTAGGCCTATTGCCTCATCATGGGGGGTGATGGGTGAGGCGGGAGCCCTGCGGCTGGCGATGTGGGCAGCTTTCGCTCTGCAGTCAGCATGAGCAGCTGTGACTCCTGGAGTCTTACAATTGATACATTCTAATTCAACGGTCTGATGTTTCTTGATCATATCATAGCACTGGTGAGAAGGATGGGCCTTGGCACACACTGCACACCAGTGTGACTTACTAAAGCATTTAAAAGCAACGTGACCCCAGCGCTGACACTTGTAGCATCTACGGTGAGGTGGTTTGTACAAAGCTATTTTGTAACTCCTGTTAAGTGCTGCACGAGAGTAGATATATGATGGTGGAGTCCCTTGGCCAATCCACTCAGCCAATATCAGATCATTAGGAAGTCGACGAGGGTTTGCAACTTGATCTGACAACAGGAATTTAGGATCCAAGTACTTATTGACATTGTGGATAACATAAGCACTTTAGGTGATCTTGGTGGGGCAGCTTGGAGTTGGATGTTAGCATTTTTTATGAGTAAGAAGTTTTTCTATGAATGTTGGGTCATTAGTAACAAAAACGTAATTATCCTCGTCATGACGAAAGCGAATCCGAAGGTTTTTTCTGGGTTGTCTAATGAAGCTTCGTAAAACCATCTAAACTTGACAGTGTTAGCAGGGAAATCAAGCCTAACCGTTCTGCATGGTTGTTGTTGCTCTCGTTGTTTCTTGCAGCAAGCCTCCTTTGAAATCCTCTTTCTTTTTTCAAAGCTCCCTTACTTCTAAAACGCACGAATTCGCCTTCACCATCATTTACTTCGTTCACATCCATAGGTCACTTTTTGTCCATCAGCTGCTTGAGATGGAAGAGTTAGTCTGTTACTTTTGGGTCAGCGAAACCGCCTTTATTCCATAAGAGAGAAGGGACAAGGAAGGAATATTCACCTCGCTAGACACAGGCAATATGGGTGTTGTGGCCTGCGGGTCGCAGTGCGATTTTCAAGGTCATTCACTGGGCCCACAGTCGTCTCGAGAGTTACCAACACTGTACTACTTGTTAAATACTCCAAACCTGCAGCACTTAACACATCTAGCACACGTGTCTTGGAATGACAGACAAATTTTCACTACATAAGAACTACTTCTCACGACACCGAAGGTACGGCCGAACACTGTAGAACGTTCACAAAGGCATTCTGTAACTTGGCCTTCACTGGCTGGCTTGGAGCGCTGTTTAGCCTGCATCAGCATAAGGTCAGGAACCGACTTTAGGTGCTTGTCCAGTGCCAGCTTGAAGACTGCCAGGGCAACATGGGTTTAGAACAGGTCGCTCCTGTCTGTCTCAACTATTGGATCACTACAACAAGGTCCTAGATGCACTAGAAGACAAAAAGAATGCAGATGTAATATATACAGACTTTGCAAAAGCCTTCGACAAGTGTGACCATGGCGTAATAGCGCACAAAATGCGTGCTAAAGGAATAACAGGAAAAGTCAGTCGATGGATCTATAATTTCCTTGCTAACAGAACACAGAGAGTAGTCGTCAACAGAGTAAAGTCCAAGGCAGCTACGGTGAAAAGCTCTGTTCCACAAGGCACAGTACTCGCTCCCATCTTGTTCCTCATCCTCATATCCGACATAGACAAGGATGTCAGCCACAGCACCGTGTCTTCCTTTGCAGATGACACCCGAATCTGCATGACAGTGTCTTCCATTGCAGACACTGCAAGCTCCAGGCGGACATCAACCAAATCTTTCAGTGAACAGTCTCGGCCCTTGACACTTATTATATAGTCTCTTAACGTGCTAGTGACACCCCCTGCTTTTCATTGGGGGAATGTTGCATCGTCTGCTCAAGTCTTTTGCTTTCGTAGGGGAGTGATTTTCGTGTGCAATGTTCGGTACTAGTCCCCTCAGGATTTTCCAGGTTGTATATGATCATGTATCTCTCCCGCCTGCGTTCCAGGGAATACAGGTTTAGGAACCTCAAGCGCTCCCAGTAATTGAGGTGTTTTATCTCCGTTATGTGTGCCCTGAAGGTTCTCTGTACATTTTCTAGGTCAGCAATTTCACCTGCCTTGAAAGGTTGCTGTTAGTGTGCAACAATATTCCAGCCTAGATAGAACAAGTGACCTGAAGAGTGTCATCATGGGCTTGGCCTCCCTAGTTTTGAAGGCTCTCATTATCCATCCTGTCATTTTTCTAGCAAATGCGATTGATAGTGTTATGGTTGTTGAAGGTGAGATCCTCCGACATGATCACTCCCAGGTCTTTGACGTTGGTGTTTCGCTCTAATTTGTGGCCAGAATTTGTTTTGTACTCTGATGAAGATTTAATTTCCTCGTGTTTACCATATCTGAGTAATTGAAATTTCTCATCGTTGAACTTCATATTGTTTTCTGCAGCCCACTGAAAGATTTGGTTGATGTCCGCCTGGAGCCGCTGGGTGTATGGTCACTACTTCTGGAGCAGCAGCTGGGTGTAGGGTCACTACTTCTGGAGGAGCATCTGGGTGTATGGTCACTACTGCTGGAGCAGCAGCTGGGTGTATGGTCATTACTGCTGGAGCAGCAGCTGGGTGTAGGGTCACTACTTCTGGAGGAGCATCTGGGTGTATGGTCACTACTGCTGGAGCAGCAACTGGGTGTATGGTCACTACTGCTGGAGGAGCAACTGGGTGTATGGTCACTACTGCTGGAGCAGCAGCTGGGTGTATGGTCACTACTGCTGGAGGAGCAGCTGGGTGTATGGTCACTACTGCTGGAGGAGTAGCTGGGTGTATGGTCACTACTGCTGGAGGAGCAGCTTGGTGTATGGTCACTACTGCTGGAGCAGCAGCTGGGTGTATGGTCACTACTGCTGGAGCAGCAGCTTGGTGTATGGTCACTACTGCTGGAGCCAGCAGTGGGGGTGTATGGTCACTACTGCTGGAGGAGTAGCTGGGTGTATGATCACTACTGCTGGAGGAGCAGCTTGGTTATGGTCACTACTGCTGGAGCAGCAGCTTGGTGTATGGTCACTACTGCTGGAGCAGCAGCTGGGTGTATGGTCACTACTGCTGGAGGAGTAGCTGGGTGTATGATCACTACTGCTGGAGGAGCAGCTTGGTGTATGGTCACTACTGCTGGAGGAGCAGCTTGGTGTATGGTCACTATTGCTGGACTAAATACTAAGTGACAAATACTAGTTTGTGAGTTTAACAATGTGAATGCTTTTGTTTTGGCACAATACATAGTTTCTATATTGGAGTATCACAGGTAAACTTATGACTAGTTTGGAATCATTATTTTAAGGTTAGGATACGCATTTATGTGCTTATAGTCAAATGGGTGTGTGTAAATGTGGACCACCAGGTGGTTTTTATGTAGTTAGTTGATGGGGTGTATCAGGGAGATAAGATGTTTTCTAACAGTAGTTTTGAAGGTGTTGAATGTGTCTGCTGTTTCTGTTAAGGGTGGTTACTGGCGCCAACGCAGATTCATATACATTTTCTCTGAAGCTGTACCGGAGAAAAGGTAATGTTTACCCTCCACTCGACCCCACCCCTTGATAACACATAAACATTGCATGTTTATATGCTATGTAACGTGTTTCTTATAGTATAATTTTGAAGAAATATCATAGTGGATTAATGAAAATGTCTATATTAACCTAAAATAAGACATTTAATGTACCCAAGAGTGATTATTATTAAACATACATCGCATATAAACCATACCACGGGCGGGATTGAACCTGCAGTCAGAGTCAAAACTCCTGACCGTCACATTAGCCACTGGACCAGCTAGCCACAATAAGATTTGTCCAACTAGGTATATTTCTACACCATAATAAGGTTAGCATAGGCACCACTGTGACCACAAATGCTAACCTTCCTCAGTTATCGTCTGTTCTGCTATCGGCCAACTCATTTATCAGCTGGTTTTTTCGGCTTCTGGTTATCGGCCATATGGGATTTGTCAACCCACCTCCCACATTCGTGAGTCAATCTGGCTGTGTCTCTGGGCGAGTGAGGACACCTCTGCTCATTCATCCTTTGCTGATGGACCCTCCTTTAATCCTGACTCTCCCTCATTGACTTCCTTGACAATGATTTATTTACTCCACAAACTCTGATGATACCTTTTGCACTCCCCTCAGCCCTTTTTACTTTAATCTCTTGCTGCCCTCTACCCTTTCACCATCCACTGCCCCGTTGTTCTCCGTAACCTATTTACTCATCCATCTCCCTTTTGCCACCTGATACCCTTGCTTCCTTCCTGCCCTGCAGCGCTGTGTAGCCCTTGTGGTTTAGCGCTTCTTTTTTGATTATAATAATAATGTTCATTCATCCAAACATCAAGGAAACTAATGTTGTGAAAGGGAGTGTAAACAGGCAGGTAGGGTGTGTAGCAGGGAGGCAGGACCCAGTGGAAATAATCACTGTGTGACTTTTTTGGTTATCCTAGGTTCTTTACATATATTCATTCATATAGTTTATCTGGACATGATACATAGTTGTACAATTAATTATAGTAGTTGGTTGTACGTCCCAAAAGCCCCTTGTAGCAGAGCATTATAGGCAGGCTTAAAATTAACTTAAAATTAACTAAGCAATGATAGGGTCAATGGTAAAAAATTACCGTAATAAATTTACAATACGAAGTATAATTGAGTACAGTAGACCCTCGAGTTTTAGCAGCCTCGACTTTCGTGAAATTCAACCTTCGGCGAGTTTTTTTTGGCAAAATTTGGCCTCGAGTTTCATGATTAGACTCGTGTTTCGCAAAACCGTCCGGTACCCGTCCGCCCATCACCGCGCACACCAAGCCAGTCTCCCACACCATTCATACTCAGTGTGCCATTGTTGACTAACACGTGACCATCACCCCGCGGGTTCATACATTTCATAATAATCTATTTTTTTTTTGTGCTTGCAACTGCTAAGTTCCTCATGGACCCTAGGAAAACTAGTGCAAGCCCTTTGTTAAATAAAGTGAGGAACACGATCCAGAGGGGTTTTTGAAGGGTTTTTAAAGGCAGCCCTGTCCCTGCGACCCCTGCCTGTTGGGAAGGTGTTGTGGAAATTGGCCCAAATCCAAAGGGTTGGGAGGTGAGTGAGGGGGTGTGGAAGATTTTGGGGGGAGGACCACAGGGAAAGCAAACCCCAACTGAAAAACTGCAAGAGCTTAAAACTGGAACAGCATCAGACCACACCCGGGGAAAATTTGCTTCAGGGGGGAGGAGGAAGGTGGTTTGGGGCCTTCTCAAAGATTGGGGGAGAATTGTCCCAAGGGGAATGATTTTGAAAAGGGTTTTTTTAAAAAAGGATCTCCCTCCCCAACTGAAAAAAAAGCCATATCGCAACATGAAACAATACATGTTGTTTCCCACTTCAGGAAAATCTAAAAAACCCCCCAGAAAAAAGCCCTCTCGGGGGCCCAGATTTTTTTGTGCGAAAAGGGGTCCAGCCCCCTCAATTTTTTCCCCAGGGCTTTTAAAAAGAAGAAGGAAAGAACCCCAGAAAAGGGAATTTTGTACCTAAAGCCCTAAGGAAAGGGAAAGATTCTCCTTCCAAACAAATTGAACACCCCCCCCCTATCCCCCCCCCCCATCCCCCCCAGAAGTCTTCGGGGAAAGGAAAGTAAAAATTTTTAAATTTTTTATATCATGTACTTGTTTTCCCTCCTTTTTTTTTGTTTTTCAGAAAAAAAATTTTTAAATTAATTTGAAAAAAAAAAAAAAAAAATTTTTATTTTAATATTTGGGTTTCCTGGCCCGGTTTAAAATTTTTTTCCCCCAAAATTTTAAAAGGGGCCCCGGGTTTTTCGATTTTTCCGTAAATTTTTCCCGACTTTGGGCAGGCCCCTTCTGGAACGGTTTTAAAAAAAAACCAAAAAACCTCGGGGGTCCACTTTTTTTGAAACAATAAAATTTTTGAACTTTTTCGTTTTTTGAAGCATTTTTGGGTTTTTTCAAATTTGTCGCAAAAACCAATGTAAAAGAAACGGAGAAATAAATTTTACTGTATTTTCTTGAAGTTTTAAATTTAAGTAATTGGGAATTTTTTGGAAAAGGTTAAAAAATTAATTTTTGATTTTTTTATTTCCGGGTGATAAGTGGTTTTTTAGAAGGCCAAAAGTTTTTTCCCGGCCCTTTGGTTACTTTAGTTTTCTGGAAATAAATTTTCCCCCAATTTTTGGGGGCCCTTTTATGTGCATAGAGTTTTTTAAAACAGTGTGATAGGGACAGGGGGTACATCAAAAAAGAGATCTTTGGTCTTGGGGTTTTTGGCTGTAAAGGGGACCCGGGGGAGTGAAAGCGGGGAAAACAGGGGTTTTGGAAGGGAGGCGGGGATTTTTGCAGGGGAAACGGGGAATGTGGAAGGGAGGCGGGAAAAGTGAAACCCGGGAAAAAATAGAATGGGGAAAAGGGGAGGCAAGGAGTGTAGCAGGGAAGCAAGGAGTGGGGGGAGGGAGGGGGGGAAGTGAAGCATGGAGGGAGGGGTGGGCAGGGAGGGGGGGAGTTAGCAAGGGGGGGGGAGTGTAGCATGGAGGGGGGAGGGGAGAAAGGGGGGAGTGAAACATGGAGGGGGGGAGGGTATGGCAACCCGGGGGGTTTTAGAAAGGGGGGCAGGGAGTGTACCAGGGAGGCAGGGAGGTAGTGGGGAGGCAGAGAGTGTGCAGGAGGCAGGAGGTGTAGCAGGGGGGCAGGGGTTTTAGAGGGGGGCAGGGGGGTGAAAGCAGGAAGGCAGGGATTGTACCCAATTGGAGGGAGGTACATGGGGGGAAGCAGGGAGGAAACAGGGGGGGCCGGGGAGGGTAGCATGAGGGGGGGATAGTAACATGGGGGGAGTGTAGCAGGCAAGCAGGGAGGTACAGGGGGGGCGGGGTGTAGCAGGAAAGGCAGGGATGTACCCATGGAGGGGGGGAGTGTACCAGGAGGGGGGGAGTGTACAGGGGGCAGGGAGTGTAGCAGGCAAGCGGGGGGTGTAGCATAAAGGGGAGGGAGTGTAGCATGGGGGGGAGAGGTTACCGACAAGAAAGGGGGGTTTAAAGGTAGCAGGAAAAGCAGGGAGTGTAGCACGGAGGGCATTAGCAGGGAAAGGGGGGGATTTTTAAGTAGGCAAGCGGGGAAATGTAGCAGGGGGGCGGGGATTTGTACAGGGGGGGCGGGAGTGTAGCAGGGAGGGGGAGATTTTGTAGCATGGGGGAGTGTACCCTGGAGGGGGGTGAAGCATGGAGGGAGGGAGTGTTCATGGGGGGAAGTGGGCAGGCAAGCAGGGGAGTAAAAACAGGGAGGAGGGAGTGTAGAAAGGGAGGGAGGGAGTGTAGCAGGGGGGGGGTTTGAGTGAAGGCATAGAGGGGGGGGAGTGTAGCAGGCGGGCCCAGGGAGTGTAGTAGGGGGGCCCAGGGGGGGTAGCAGGAGTGAAAGAAGGAAAGGGAGTTACAGGCAGGGGTTTTTAGCGGGCTTGAAAGGGAGGGGTAGCGGGGGCAGGGGGGAAAAAACCCCAAAGGGGGCTTTGTTTTACCTGAAGCCCCTTATGGGGGGGGGATTCCCTTCCAAAACCCATAATAAAACCTCCCCTTTTCCCTCCCTGCCCTTCCATAAGCCAACAAGCCCTTCAAAAAAGGGGTATGTAATAGTGATTTAACCCTTTAAACTGTTTAAAGGCCCCCTCCTGAAACTGTCTTCTAGTCCCCCAAATACCCAAAAAAAAAAAAATTATTTTTTTTTTATAAAAAAGTTAAGATTATTTTTCTTTTTTTTTTAAAGCCCAAAAAAAAAAAATTTTTTGCCATCGGTACTTACCGAGATATAAACCCCGTGGGGTTTGAAAAAAATGAGCCGCGTATGGCAACAGCGGCGACTGCCGCTCACGCCCGGTTTAAAACTTTTTTTAACTTGTAATTGAATTTTTTTTTTTTTTTTTCACTATTTTTTTTCCCCCAAACAAAATTGGGGCCTATAAACCCAAAATAAGGGGGCAATTTGTAATATATACACTCGTTGTATAAAACCACAATAACAAAAAAAACCCAAAATTTTATCAATAATTTTTTAAAAAAACTTGTTTAAAAAAACCAAACAAAAAATCTTTCCCCTCCTCCTTCTCCTCCTCCTCCTCCTCCTTCCCCCTTCTCCTCCCCTTCCCTCCCCCTTCTCCTCCTCCTCCCCTCCTCCTCCTTCTCCTCCTCCTTCTCCTTCCCCTTTTCTCCTCCCTCCCTCCTTCTTCTCCCCCTCCTTTTTTCCTCCTCCTCCCCCTTCTCCCCCCCTCCCCTTCTCCTCCCCCCCTCCTCCTCCCCCTTGTTTGTGGGGCGATTTGGTGGCTTATAATTGTTTTGAGCAGAATCGGCAGCTGTCAAAGTGACATTTTTCTCATTATTTCATTTCCCCCCCCCCTCCCTGTCAAAACAATGGGGTTGGATGCTGCTTTCCCCCCCTCCTTTCTATCTAATTTTTCTTTCTCCCCCCCCCTTTTTCCCCCTTTATATCTTTCAATCGTATCTCTTTCAATCTGTCTGCCCTTCTCTGTTCCACGGGTTTAACACATAAAAAGTATACATAGTGTAAATTACCTAGGAAAAAAACCCAAAGAAATCCGACAAAGTGCTATCCCTCTGCTTGAAGATTGAGAAACGTAAATGACACAGTCTTGTGGCTCTTTTCTGAGACAGAAAAGCTAGATGGACAGACAGGACCCTTGACAGACAGACAAATAGACAGACAAAAAAGGGTTTTTAAACCAGAAAAAACAAAGGGGGGGGGTTTTTTGGCATGTAATATTTCCTTATCAGCTCTACCCCTCGTTTCGCTCATCATAGCCCAGCTCTTATCAATTTACCCCCCCTTATTTTGGGCCCAACCCCAATGGGGGGGGCCCTTTTTTTTTCTTGTTTTAAGGGAAAATATTATTACTTTCTTCTTTCTTTTTCTTCTTCCTCCTCCTCCCCCTCTTCCCCCTCCTCCCCCCTCCTCTTCCTTTTCCCTTTTCCCCCCCCCTCCTCCCCCTTTCCCCTTCCCCCCCTTTCCCCCCCCCCTCCATTGCTTTTGGTCTCAAATTTCCCCAAATCAGAAATTGACCCTTCACTGACATTTCCACTATGTTAGAGCATCACTTGGGAAAAAGAAGAGCCCCAGTTTTGGGCTGGGGAAATCACATATTTTTTTAAACCGCTAGACATGCTAAAAAATGGACAACTGAAATGGCTTTTTCCCCCAATGAAACCAAACGGGCCCCCCCCAATTTTTTTTTTAAAAGGTGCACACTGCCCAAAGGAAAACCAAATTCTCTCACATGGGGCCTCCCCCAGTTTTCCCTTTTTGCTTGATTTGAAGCTGCTGGGAATTTATGCGTAAAAATTACGTCAAAACTTTGGGCCGTAAGATGTATTTTTTACGCCCGGAAAACATAAAAGGGTTAAATTTCATTTATTTATTTAGTTTCTCTATAATTAATTTTTAAAAAAAAATGTATTTTTTTTAAAATTTTTTTGGGTGTCTGGAATGGATTAATTGTACGTATTTACTTTAAATTTTTTATGGGAAATATTTTTTTGGGTTTTGGGCCCGACCTTCTGGAAGGGAATACGGCCGATAACCGGGGGTACCGGGAAATTTTAATGTAAAACAAGACCTTTTTTTGGGCCCCCAAGATTGAGTCACAAATGTTGACCCGGCCCGGGTTGGATCGTCGGGGTTAACCGTCAATTTCCGAGCTGATGTACAAAACCTGGGGGAAAATTTTCCCGCTAAAAAAAAGCGCTTGAAACCCTGATTTGTACTTTTTTCCGCACGGCTAAAAACCCGAGGGTCAACCGAAATATAGGGGTTTTGAGGTTTGGTCATAGGTGGATAGCTTATTTGGGTAGAAAGGTGAGTATGGCAAAGAAAGCAGGGGACTTGAATAGTTATTTGATAGTTTTAAAGCAAAAGCCCCTTTTTTGTTGTGAGGGACCTGACACTATGCTTTGTAGTAAGCCCGGCCGGAAATTTTTAAATCCCAAAAAATGCTAAACCACAAGGGCATACAGCTAGTCAGGCTAGAAAACCCCCGGGTTTTAAACAGTGGGCCCCCCCCTTTGCAATATTTAATCCGTGCAAGAGAGCTTTATTTTTAAAGCAAAAATTTTCGTTTTTGGGGAAAAAAGAATTTTCAAAACCCCTAAAAAAATAATGGAAAAACAAATTAATCCGTGCAAGACAAAACCCAAAAAGTATGAAAAAAAATTTTTACCACATAAAAATAAAATTTTTCCTTTCACACAAAAAAGGAAAAATGCACAATAGTTTGGGGTAGTACATGCACAATATAAATTTTTGCTGAAATAAATCTACTAAAGAAAAAATAAATGACACTTAAACCCTTTTTTGAAGATGCACAAAACTGATGAGAAAACTGTGTCCTGGGAGGCCACACCAACAACAGTGGGTACAGCGCCCCAGCAGCAGCAGCAGCAGCAGCTGACAGGGGCTAAAACAGCAGCAGATGATGCTACAGCACAGCAGACGATGCCCACAGCAGCCAAACAAAACGGGACTTTCAGGGAGCAGCAGAAAGGTACTACCGCAGCAGCCGCAGTGACGGGGGTACAACAGCACACAGCTGACAGTGCTACAAGGCCGGGAAACAGACGATGCTAAAAACAGCAGCAGACGGCTACAAAACAGCACAGCAGACCCGTACTACAGCAGCAGCGCAGTGACGGTGGGACAACAGCACAGCCCTGACAGTGGGTACAGCACAGCCCAAAAGAAAGCTACAGCAGCAGCAGATGATGCTAAAAAGCAGCAGCAGGGCGGGGACTACACACCAGCGCTGACGGTGGTACAACAGCAAACAAACGCTGACAGTCTACAGCAGCACCCGACATGCACAAACAGCACAGACCAATTTCTACAGCACAAACGACGGTACTACAGCAGCACAGCAAACTTTAGGGGGGTACAAGCAGGGAGCAGCTGACGGGGCACAAACAGCAGCAAACAAACTGACAGTGCAGCACTTTACGGTGGGAAAGCAGCACACAGCTGTACCCCCCAATAGGGAGCGTTGGGGGATTTGGGGTTTTTTTATACAAACCCGGCCAGCTCGGAGACACCCCACCCACTTCCCAAATTATTTAAAGGTCTTTTTTTTTTTCATCTCATAGTAAATTTTTCCCCCCTTATTGCTGTAGGGTTGGCACAAAAAGCTTTCTTGGGGCCCATGGGCCCTTATTTTGGGAGAAAAAAATCAACCAAAAACCTGTAATTTACGAAATGTTTTCCCAATTTTTTTATGCTTTTGGGTGTTACCCCCCGGGGCGGGTGGTAAAAAAGGGGCCAAACCGGGGGAAAATGTTAGCTTTTGGTCACCCCAAAATAGAAAGGGGCCAGAAGAACAGCTTTAGGGGGGTTTTTTTTAGGGTAAGCGAGGCAAAACTTGGCGATTAAAAAGTACGGTATTGGATTTAACTTATGTAAGGCCAAAAGGGAGCGGGGGGCCACTGTATTTGTATTATTTAAAAATCAAAAAGAACGCTAAAAACCACAAGGGGAGATCCCGCAAATTGGGGGAGCAAAAATCCCATGCTGCTGTTTTTTCCATTCTTCTTCATGTTACCAAAAGGGCCCCCCCAGCAAGTTTGAATTAAATTTCCCGTTCCATTTTACAAAATGTCAAAAAAAAGGGCGGTAAAGAAACCCTTTTTTTTCGCCTAGGGTTTTTAAAAATTTTCCCCAGTAATGAGGGTAAGTGGAGAGGGGGAGGTTTTGGGGATTAATTTTTGGAAGGGGACAAGAGTAAAAAAATTTCCCCAAATTTAGCTTTCACATTGTTAAGGGGACATGGGACCAACACTTTGATGATAAAAAGTAACAGTTACTCTGGGAAAACCCAATTAAAATTGAAAATTTAAAGGGGGGACGACGCTTAAAAGTTGGCTGGAAAAGGGAGCCCAGTCCCTTCCCTTTTTTTCAGTAAAATAATTATTCCATAGAACAACAAACTTTTAAATAAGTATTTATAAAGTTTTAAATTTTTTTTTTGTAAAAGTAAAAAGGGGTGGGAGAATTGGGGGGTGGGAAATAAAAGAAATTTTGGGGTTTGGGAACATTTTTCTGTTGTTTTGGGGGGGTGTGGGGGGAACTTTGCTAGGCCTCTCTCTCCTCTCCTGGGGGGCTTTAAAACGGTAGGGGCCTTTTGGGGCCTTCCTTTTTTTAAATTTTTTGGGGAAATTTTGTTGGGGCCCCCGGGGAAGTTTTTAAAACCTTAAGTTGTAAACCCCTCATACCCAGGGTGACAGGGGGGGGGGCAAAAAAAACTGGCTAGTCCAGAGAAAAAAAAGGGGCAAATTGCTCAATGGGAAACCAAAGGGAGGCCTTTTTCCTAGAAGAGCCCCTAAGGGGGGGTGGGACTTATGTTTTGTATATTGAAAAATTCCCCGTATATCTTTCTTTTAGCCCACCGGGCCCTAACCCACCAAGGGGGGGGTGGCCCAAAAGGGAAAAAAGAAAATCCCCTTTCCTTTTTTCATTTAAATAATTTCATACATGAGAAGGGGGTTTCTAGCCCCCCTTGGGTCCCCCCCCCCTTTTAAGGTCGCCCTTAAAAACACCATGACCTTTTCGGAGGGAAAAATTCTGTTCCACTTCCCCATGGAGGTAAGGGGGAAAAAAAACAAGAACCAAAAACTAAATTTAAAAAAATAGAAGAAAACCCCGAGAGGGGTGTATATATATTCTTTACATGTTTTGTGTAGTGTGACCCCAAGTGAAGTAGAAATACAAGACCCTGCCTGAAACCTTGCATGTTTTTGAACAGGAAAAATGGACACCAGGAATCCTACCATCACTTAAAACAATTTTTTTAAAAATTTTGTTTTAAAAAAACTTTTTGGAAAAGGGGTTTGGAAAAAAAAGGATTTCAGACCCCTAGGAGGATCAAATAGAAAAATTAACCCCTAGACTGAAAGGCCTTTAATGTAAAAGCTAAAACCCCCCACACTTAAACATGGGGAAAAATTTTAAAAACCATAAATCAAAGTATACCGGACAACAAGCGTAAAAAACTATGCCAAAGGGGGGGCCCCCTTTTCAAGGATTTCAATAACAGAACTAGCCAGGTGGCCTGGGTGTCACAAGGTCATCTAGCTTTTCTTAAAGAAAAATCCAATTTCCCCGCAGGGAAATTTTTTTTCTTAAAACTTTCTAGATGATAGTAACAAATTTTTTGGCACACCATGAAATCATTACTATCAAAAGTGGTTAGAACAAGGGGGGATAATGCTCCCCCACAAGGGGTTTGGGAAAGAAAAACAAGTGATATTTTGATATTTATTTGAAACAATGACATATATTTGAAAACTTTCCCAAAAAGTTTTATATATACAATTTTTATGACTTTGGTTCTTTTGAGATGGGGATTTGTACCTTCAACACACACTTATCTATGTTTAAAAAACCCCCAAATACATTTTTTCACACTTAGTTTATTTTAAAAATGAAAAAATTTTCCCAAAAAAATGAAGGGGAAAAAAAAAAAAAAGTTTTCAGTCAAAAATTGTGTATTTAAATGTTAGAATCATACAATAGCATGCTGTATTTTTTATGAAGGAAAATTTTATAATACTTTTAAAAAAAAATAATAAAGGGGATTACAAACTAAACAAAAATTTCATAACCACTTTAGAAAAAATGTTATATTTTTTCCCTAAAAAAACAGTAACCCCTCAGTTTTAAAAATTTAAAGTTAACACTTTTTTGCATTAACAGTTTTTTAAAAATTTTAAATTTTCTTTGGTGAAAAACAAATGTATAAATCCAAATTTCTTAAAAACCCCAAAACTAAAGGGGAAAAAAATGGCAAAAAGCAAATTTTGGGCCCCTCCATTTTTTTCAATGCTCTGAAAGCCACATAAAAAAACCCCCTAAACAGTTATTTGGAGGCCAACTAGTTCCCCCATGGGCTAGGTTTTTAGTTCCGAGGAATTTTTTTCTGACTGATTTGGGAAATACATGGCCCCCGCATAAGATTACCTCCGAAGCACCAATTTAAAGAAGTTGGGAATTTATGTAAGTGCCTTTGTACTTGTATGTTTGGGGGGCTTTAAATGGACTAATCTAAATTTTACAATATTTTCTTATGGGAAAAAATTCGGTCCCGTACTGCACCCGAACATACTTCCGGAGTGAAAAATATCTTAAAAAACCCGGGGTCCCTGTAACCCTTTTTTTCCCAAAGTCATGTTTTTTTCCTGCGCAGCAATTTAAACAAGCTTTAAATCCCTTTATAATTCCTGAACTTCCCGTTTAAACTGGGACTGCCCGGTAAAAAAAAATGGGGCTTCTCTTTGATAATTCCAGTACTCACCCCGAAGTTTTAGTAGAAGTCATCTACAAAAAAAAATTTATTTTTAACCCAAAACCAAATAAAATAAACCCTTTTAAATTTCCCCCTGGATTGTGGAATTATTAGACATTTTAAATGAAACACACAAGAAAATTTAAACAAAAACTTTTTTGCTTGAAAGTGCCAAAATTTTGGCCCCAATTTAACACTGCAGATGCCCTCACTCATTTAAAAGTGAATGGGAAAGAAGTGACCAAAACAACAACCTTTTAACATAAGGCATCAAAATATTTGAATGCACTCCTAGTATATTAAACAAAAGGGCCCCCTCTTAAACCTTTTTAAATTGGGGACTTAATTACTCATGAGTTTGCCCCAAACCCTTGGGCACACACAATTTCCCCGGGCTAAAGAACATCTTCACATCTTTGGAAATCCTTAATTTCCTCTTGGGGAAAACTTAGGGGTATCAGGTGGGGAAAAAGCGCTCTTAAATGGCTCATGACAATCTTTATTCCTGTGCACTGATTAGGTTCTGCAAGGCTCAAAGTAGGCCTAAAAATGTACCCCATTCAGGGTAGAGGAATGCTAAAGGGTTAAAAGCAAGCTGGGAAAAGTTATGGCCTAGTGTAGTGACTACTTTCACTGGTTTTCCCCTCAGTTGAGCTAGGTCAAGGAAACTGCTCAGCTGGCAAGGAATTTGATGGTACAGAGGCACCCCGAGTTTCGGCCATAATTTGTTCCAGAAGGCTGTTCGAGTGCCGCTACTGAACAAATTTGTTCCCATACGGAATAATGTAAATTAGATTAGTCCATTTCAGACCCCCAAAAATGCACTTACAAAAGCACTTACAATAATACACTTTACATAATTGTTCGAGTTGGGAGATGTACGAAACTTGGGGTACCACTGTATGCAGGAAGATGTAATAAAGTGTTAAGTGAAGAGAAAGAAATTAGTCCAAAGGAAATATTGGCAGAGGTGAGTGCCCTGATACAAGGAAGGCAGTTTAGTGATGATGTGGAAGAACCTAAAAAAAAAGCTAACATTGTAACATTTACTTGATCAGTTCCAAATTATTGGTAAAACTGCAAAATTTTTAACTGAAGAAGACCCTGACAAATCTACAAGCACTACTATGAAACGAGGTCCAGAGCAGCTGGTGATTAAATATATCAAAAGATTGCCTTACCATCAGCTGTATAAAGTACTGGGGGTAAAACAGGCCAAAAGTATAACAGAATTCTTAAGTTCCACATACACTATCAATATCAGTGTAAGAACCTCAGCCGACAATCTACAACCTGTCACATTAGCCCAGAAAGGGTTTACACCTTCCCTCTCTGTTTCCTTTTAAAATAATTGATATACATCAGCAACCAGATTTTTAAGGTAAGAAATGTTATTTATTTAACCTTTGTGGCTATAAGAAATTATATTAACTACTCAATTTAAATTACACCATTATCATTTTTAAACAGTTTTTAAAAAACCCACACAATTTTTTTTGTTTTGTATGGAATGCAACCGCATTTTTTTTCCCCGTGTTTTTTCAATTTTTTGAATACGTTCCACTGTTAGGAACATAACTATTGTGTTTACTGAGGGTCAACTGTACATAAAATAATCAAGTGTTAATAAAGTCCATATTACTTGCTAAACAATGAAACATAAGATATAAAATAACATATATAATGTTCTTAATTAAAGAAAGTAAACTACAAAAAACACTATATAAAATTTTTTTGAAACTTAAAACAGCCTTATTTGAATTTATTTAAAAATCTGAAAACAAAGACATTTTGCCATTTTAAAACAAATTATGTTGAAACTAAAAATATATAACCAACACAAACAATTTTAAAAAGAAAAAATCAGATATGAATCCAGGGGCAATAAACTATCTATGCACACCGACTTGAAGTTGTGTTCATATCCAAAAATTATGGTCATGGAATGATAAACGTTGTATGAAAAAATGAAACCAATAAACAGAAGAAAGAATGTACAAGCATCACATCAAACTCATCGCAGATTTCTTTTTAACTGGCATCGTTCCATTTGGGAGCAAAGTTTTATCTTGTACCCACATTTACAACTACAATTTCTATGTACATTATTTTACAAATGTGTTTACAAGAGAAGTTATTTTCACACATTGTTTCACTAACATTAGACCCTGATTAGAAATTAATCCTTAAACTGTCCAAACGTAGATCTATGTTCACGTGGGAAGAGCTCTGAACATAGATCTACTTTTTTTTTTTACATCTTTCTTATGTAAAAAATGTAAGAGCGCTACACACGTGAATGTAGATTCTACGTTTGGACAGTTTAAGGGTTTAAAAAATTTAAAGTACATAAGAAAGTAAAGTTCAAATGGGAAAATTTTATTGTACTGTAAACCCTTGCTTTAATGGACTGGTGTAATGAACTTAAATTATGGGCAGAATCTCTGGTTAAAATACTTTTTTGCTCATTTATTTTCAAAAATTTGTTGTAATATATCTGTAAATTGTGCATGCATAAATTTTATTAGGTGTACAATAGTTTTTGTGCTGTTTATTGCTAGTTTTTAAAAATTATTCGATTTAAGAGACACTTGGGAGAATCCTTCCTATTAGTCGCTTAATCAAGAGTTTACTGTATATGAATTGTTCCATTTAAAAAAATCAAGCAATTATTAATTTACATTATTTATTATTATTTTATCAGAGCACAGTGGTGTGCCAAGGTAGTTAGGAGCCTTCCAGTGTGAATATTCAATTATCTAAATATTACTAAATTATTATTATTATTTTTCAATGAAGTGAAAAAAATGTTTTATTTTAAAAGAAAAAATTGTATATTTCCAAGTGAAAAAAATGTATAATTCCAAGTGAAAAAATGTATATTTTTCCAAGTGAAAAAAAGTATTTCAAGTAAAAAATGTTATTTCGAAGTGAAAAAATGTA
>NW_026508504.1:0-10820 GCF_026875155.1 Cherax quadricarinatus
ACTTTCCTGTCTTTACCAAACTTTGTAAATTCCCCCCAAATTTTTATTCGTCTCATTTTCCCCCGGGACCCTCCTTCCCCCCCCCCAATTTCTCCGGCCGTTTTCCCTTTTAAAACCTTTTTTCGAAAGGACAACCCCCTTAGTCGGGGGACTAGTCTTTTTGAAAAATCTTTGCATTTCCCCAAAATTTCTTTACATGCTTGCCCAGGTAGGGGATTCCTAACTGGTGGGGCCCTACCCCAATAGGGCCCTAAAGTTAGGGGAATCATTCTTGAACGATTCCTTACTAAGGTTTTGGGAAAACGCTTTTCCCCTCGGGTTTTTGTAAAACCCCGTATAAAGAAAGCGTTATCTGATTGAAATGCGCCTCAGGAAAGGGGTTTCGGTTTTAAAAACCCCCCAAGGGAATTTTTTTCCCTTGATTGGGGTTTTTGCGGGTTTTTGGGCCCAAACCTAGACTATACTGTGTCTGGGGTTTCTTTTTTGCTCTTTTTCCGATCTAAAGACTTTGCATTTGGGGGGGTTAAATTAAAGGGAAAGCCCGTTCAAAACCCGGGCTTGTAGCCTGTCCGGCCCTTTTTTGTAGCCCTCCCTGACCCTTTCGACCGTTTAATTCTCCTCATTAAAATTCAATCATCTGCAAACAGGGGCACTTTTGAAAAATAAACCCCCTTTCCCTCATGGGCATTCATATATACCAAAAACAACAAAGTTTCCCAGGACTTTACTCCTGTGGGAAACCCCCCTAGTCACAGGCGCCCCTTGAAAGTACCAAAAACTCGTTGTTGGCCCCCCCCCCGTCAGCTTTCTTGATCCCTTGCAGTTTTTTCCCGTTATGGTGCCTGGGTCCTCTAATTTTTTCATTAAACCCCTTGTGAGGAACTATGTCGAAGGCCTTCTTTTATCTTTGAAAATGCAGTCCCATCCCCCCCCTCCTCCTTTTTTACTTGTTACCTTATTTTAAAAAATCCCCTTTTGTGTGTGTGTGTGTGTGTGTGTGTGTTTTGTGTGTGTGTGTGGGGTGTGTGTGTGTGTGTGTGTGTGGGGTTTTTGTGTGTGTGTGGTGTACAATGTTCAATTAAGAGTTAACAGTTCTGCTGGGAAATTTTAAAGGGGAAACCCCAAAGGGGGGTCCCCTGAACGACACACCAAAATGCATACATTCCATTTTAAATTTTGGTTGAAAAACATACCTGAAAAATATGCCACGTACACACATGTAAGGTATACCCAAGCAAGTGTATACATTGCGCCCAAAGTATACACATGCTTGTTATACACTACATGTGTGTACGTGTGCATATTTACATGTATGTTTTTCACACATAATTATGGATATGTATCATGTTGGTGTGTCGTTCAGGGGAGGTCCCCCCTGGGTTTCCCATTAAAGTTCAGCAGAACTGTTAACTCTTAATTGAACATTGTACACAACACACACACACAAACACACAACACACACACACACACACACCACCAAACTGGATTTTTTATAATAAGGTAAAAAGTAAAAAAGAGAGAGGGGGGTGGATAGACGCATTTCTTAGACTACAAGAAGGCCTTCGACATAGTTCCTCACAAGGGGTTTAATGAAAAATTAGAGGATCAGGCACACATAACAGGAAAGCACTGCAATGGATCAGAGAATAGCTGACAGGGAGGCAACAACGAGTTATGGTACTCAGAGTGGCGCCTGTGACTACGGGGTTCCACAGGAGTCAGTCCTAGGACGTATGTTGTTTTTGGTAATATAGAATGACATGATGGAAGGATAGACTCAGAAGTGCCCCTGTTTGCAGATGATGTGAAGTTAATGAGGAGAATTAAATCGGTCGAGGATCGGGCAGGACTACAAAGAGACCTGGACAGGCTAACAAGCCTGGTTTAGCAACGGGCTCCTTGAATTTAACCCCGCCAAATGCAAAGTCATGAAGATCGGAGAAGAGCAAAGAAGACCTCAGACACAGTATAGTCTAGGTGGCCAAAGACTGCAAACCTCAATCAAGGAAAAAGATCTTGGGTGAGTATAATACCGACCAAAATCTCCTGGGGCGCATATCAATCAGAAACTGCTGCATCATAGGGGCGGGGTAGCAAAACCTGAGAATAGCGTTCCGATACCTTAGTAAGGAATCGTTCAAGACTGAAAACCATAACGTCGGGCCATATTGGGGTATGCAACACCAGTTAGGAAATCCGTACCTGGTCAAGCATGTAAAGAAATTGGAGAAAGTGCAAAGATTTGCAACAAGACTAGTCCCCAGACAAAGGGATTGTCCTACGAAAAAAGGTTAAAGGAAATCGGCCTGACGACTTTGAGGAAGGAGGGTCCAGGGAGACATGATGACGACAAAAAAATACTGCGAGGAATTGACAAAGTGGATAAAGACAGGAAGTTTCCAGGGATGGGACAACAGAAACAAGGGGGCGCAGTTGGAAGTTAAAAACTCCTATGACTGAAGTATTCTTCAGTCATAGAACTGTCAGGCAGTGGAATAGCCAAGAAAGTGACGTAGTGGAGGCAGGAACCTCGCATGTTTTAAGACTAGGTATGATAAAGCTCATGGAAAAAGTGGGAGAGCTTAGTAGCGATCAGCTAAGAGGCGGGGCCAGAAGCTATGCCTCGACCCTTCAACCACGAAATAGGGGAGTACACACTTGAACTTCCCTGGGAGAAACCTTCTGGACACCCCTTGCACCCCCGGTTACCCACTTAACAAACATGAAGGCAATACACAGAAAAATGGACGAGCACTCGAACCTTGTGGTGACAGTCAGCATGTCCACCACTGTACCACGAGCTACAGTGCTGCTAAGTGGTCCACCGCTGAGCTACAGTGCTGCTAAGTGGTCCACCACTGAGCTACAGTGCTGCCAGGTCCACCAAGCAAAAGTGCTGGGTCAGTGGTCCACCACGTACCACTGACCTACAGTGCTGCTCATTTTCCACCACTGAATACAGTCTTTCTCAGATCCACCACTGAACTACAGTTTGCTCACTGGTCCCCACTGAATTTCAGTGTTGCTCACTGGTCCACCACTAAATACAGTGTGCTCACTGGCCCCACCACTGAACTACAGTGTTGCTCACCGGTCCAATGACCAGTGTTGCTCACTGGTCACCACGAACTACAGTGTGCTCACTGGTCCCCACTGAACTACAGTGCTGCTCACTGGTCCACCACTGAACTACAGTGCTGCTCACTGGCCCACCACTGAACAACAGTGCTGCCCCATGGTCCACCATTGAACTACAGTGCTGCTCACTGGTCCACCACTGACTACAGTGCTGCTCACTGGTCCACCACTGAACTACAGTGCTGCCACTGTCCACCACTGAACTACAGTGCTGTTTCACTGGTCCACCCCCCGAACTACAGTGCTGCTCACGGCCCACCACTGAACTAACAGTGTTGCTCACTGGTCACCACTGAACTACAGTGCTGCCACTGGTCCACCACTAACTACAGTGTGCTCACTGGTCCACCACTGAACAAACAGTGTTGCTCACTGGTCCACCACTGAACTACAGTGCTGCTCACTGGTCCACCACTAAACTACAGTGTTGCTCACTGGTCCACCACTGAACTACAGTGTTGCTCACTGGTCCACCACAAACTACAGGTTTGCTCACTGGTCCACCACTGAACTACAGTGTTGCTCACTGTCCACCACTAACTACAGTGTGCTCACTGGCCCACCACTAAACTACAGTGTTGCTCACTGGTCCACCACTGAACTACAGTGTTGCTCACTGGTCCACCACTGAACTACAGTGCTGCTCACTGGTCCAAAATTCAGCTAAGAAAAATTTGGTAGTTAGGTGAGGTTAGGTGAAGTATCTTAGGTTAGTTTTAGTTCAAAAATAAAAATCTTTATTTCATTTTCAATGAAAAAAATTATCTAACTTTCTGTAAGAAAAAATTGGGGTGGGGGATTTATTTTTAAGGGAGTTAGGCCTATTTGGCGAGTTCGATTTATTAAGTAGAACGTATATGTTATGCAATATCGGAAATGTACGATACAAGAAGCAAAACAACAACGGGGGGGGGTTGAATAATAGCTCTAGGCCTTTCGTGTTGCAATCAAAACACCAGGAGCTTGCAGTGTTGCAGAAAAGAGGAGGAAGTGGAGACAAATGAGTGTATAAAGTGTAATAAGAGAGTGTTGGATACTTAGCGCCAGGATGTTCCTGTGAAGTTGTATCTTACAACACTTATTCTTAAAACATTTATCATTATTATGTTGCTTGTTCTCTCCGGTACATCACAGAAACCAAGACAGAGACGTTAATGAAACTACCACAGTTTTTCTGTGAAGGAACACAAAAAAAAATTAACTTCGACTTAATATTTAGTATTTCTTGAATGTTTTAGATAATGTATCTCGTGCATGGCTGATGAGAAGTTTTAACTTATTTTCTTTGTTTTCAACACGAATATAAGAACCCTAAATGTGTTAATAAAATTGGCAAATTAGAGTGCAGAAAATCTATTGAAATAATGTGTAAGTCTGGCACACTGATGTTGATATTTTGAGGCAGTTTCTGCTTAGTACGGGGAATACGAGTCCAACTGTTTCTTTTTTTTTTTTTAACTATATTTGTATATTGCCAAATTGATACCCACACAGTCAAAATTTATCGGGTATCAACCTTAACAAATTCCTCTGCAGCATTACAGGTTTGAAGTCAATCAGAAGGGACATTCTTCAGTTTTCGCATATGTTCCGGTGAATCCAAGTTTTTTTTACTTAACTGTGTTAGTATATTGGCAAAATTAACACCTTTTTAAAAAAGGGAAACATGTTGGGTTTATTCCTCTTTAATGATCAACGGGGGGTCACTTTTAACTGAAACGGAAAATTAGTACTCAAGAATTTAAAGCCATAGTTCAAACCCCGGAAGGTCAGCTTTTACACAGGAACCGGCAAAAGGTGTAGCCATCTGGAGAGACACGTGTAGCCTAGCAGTGGGGAAACGGTGTAGCCTAGTCAGTGGAGACACCGGTGTAGCCTAGTCAGGGGGAGACACTGGTGTAGCCTAGTCATGGGAGACACTGGTGTAGCCTAGTCAGTGGGAGACACTGGTGAGCCTAGTCAGTGGAAGACACTGGTGTAGCCTAGTCAGGGGGAGACACCGGTGTAGCCTAGTCAGTGGGAGAACTGTGTAGCCTAGTCGGTGGAGACACTGGTGTAGCCTAGTCAGGGGGAAATGGGAGACCAAACCGGTGTAGCCTAGTCATGGGAGATCACGGGTGTAGCCTAGTCAGTGGGAGACACTGGTGTAGCCTAGCCCAGGGGGAGACACTGGTGTAGCCTAGTCAGTGGGAGAACTGGTGTAGCCTAGTCAGTGGGAGACACTGGTGTAGCCTAGTCAGTGGGAGACACTGGCGTTGAATGTTTGAAGAAACTAGCAACCACTTACAAGTATCCCTTCTAGGATACCTGATAAAATATTATTTAGAGAAACACTGCTTTACCCCGCTTGGTACACCACTCTTGATATAGCAGTAAACAAGGCTTCCCCATTCTTCCTTTTTTTTTTTGTCAGTTGTCATTGTGAACGAAATATTTAGAAAATTCTTGAGCATTTCTGAGTACTCTAAAGTACAGCATTTCTCCTATTGAGCACCCAGGTCTACAGGTGGGGACAAGAATGACATATAAATCTGGGTGAGGGCATTTTTCTGGGAAGGAATAATAAAAATTAAATGTTATAAAAAGGGATGGGGGTGTGTTGAAGACGGATTGTTGTACTATAAATTTTGGCAATTGCAGTTATCAAGATAAAAAATATTTAGGGAATGATAACGACAATAGAAATTAAGAGGCCAAGATGAACAGTGAGAAGATACGGAAGAAAACTTATCTTGGGTTTATATACATGTGAGTGATAGAAACAAGGTAAACGTGTTTTAATTGGTGCAAGAAACTTCTAAAATTGTTACAATAACTGAGACGTGGTTTAGCGTGTCTGATCGTGCCTGCTGAGTGCCACAGTCGGGAAGTTAAGTTGCTCCGCCTTTTAAAAGAACGAAGTGAGGTGGAGTGGAAACTGTATGTCCGAGAACCGAGGGGGTGATGGCACTTATGTCCGAGAACCGAGGTGGAGTGGCACTATATGTCCGAGAACTGAGGTGGAGTGACACTGTATGTCCAAGAACTGAAGTGGAGTGGCACTGTACCCAAGAACGAGGGAAGTGCACTGTATGTCCGAGAACTGAGGTGGAGTGGCACTATGTCCGAGAACCGAGGGGGAGTGGCACTGAAATGTCCGAGAACTGAGGTGGAGTGGCATTATATGTTTAAGAAAGCTTGAATTGCTGAACAATTGTAAAATCTGTTTTTCTTTATAAATGTCATATGTTCTCACTAAATTAAAATAGTGTTCAGTGTGAACTCTCTGAACAGAAATGAAGTGTCTTAAAGTGAAACAGTGTCTTATGTAATAGCTAGGCCATAGGTGACTTGGACTTGCCTAGTATGGGCCAATAGGCCTGCTCAGTGCTCCTTATGTTCTTATAAGTCCAGACATAAAGACTAAGACATGGGCAAATTTCTGGAATTTCTAAGACAGAAAAGGTGATGTTGATATATTTTTACTGACTAGCGAACTTAGCGCTACCGAGGTGGACACACCTACCGCAAGAAGTCAATGAGGATTAGAATGAAAATGCAGCAGCACTGGAAGACTTTAATTTCAGTCAAATTGAATGGAACTCTTGGGAAACCTGAGTTCAGTGACTTCAGAGTTTTATCCCGTATTTTTTTAAAAACTCAGTTTGTAACAAAGGCAACTAGATGTGATAAGTGTGACTGACCCCAGCTCTGGCAAACAAGGGGACCCGGTAAATTAGTTATCTAAGAGTTTGACAAAAGTAACCATAAATCAAATAAATTTTTTTATTACAATGAAAAACTATAATGCAGAGGGGCAGATTACAGGGGACTTTGGAAAGCACTTGGCTAGTGTTTACAATGAGACAGCTTGATCAATGGTTTATATCAGTGAAGATCTTACACAAAAAATGGAGAACTGTCACAAATGATATAGTTCAAAAATATTGTGCCAGCTACCCAAAGAAATTACTGTATATTCTCAAACAGATCACACGGAACATCCTAAATAATAAAAATTGGAAGGTAAAGCATCTTTTAGGGAGGAAGAAAAGGAATTTATTGCGCATCACTCTTTAAGAGAGGTGCCTCCTGCCGGTGAGAGGCTCTTAATACACAAAACTGGAGCAATCCTTCCTTGGATGGGAACTAATTGCCTCCCATTCCACTTGTTATTAAACAAGTCTTGGGGTCCCGACATGTTTTATTAATCTTAAAGAATGCCAAATGTATCTTAGTGAAGTGGCAACCTGTGTTCTCAATAATTCAGTTTAAAGGGGGAGTCGTACATACGTGAACGATTGTTTGTGTGACTCCTGCGGAATAGGCATGTGCAACACTTGTGCAACATTTATTAGATGTTTTTCGCCTTAAGAGTTTAATCATCCAAATAAAGAGAACAGGAAAAAAATAATCAGGTGAATCAAGTGAGGTCGGGACGGGAGCACTGTCACCTGCCGCATTGCGTGGAGGGGGGGATCGTCTACCGAGGACATCTGATAACTAAAACTTCCAGATTCTGACCACTGTTAAACTGCATCAAAGAACTCAAGGTTTATTTGAAGGTTGCCTGGAAAGATCCCTGGGCTCGCCGCCCCCTCCCACCCCCAAAATTTCTGGAATTCACTTGCCCTTTCCCCCTCACATGTTCTTTTTGGGGTTGAACCTGGGAACCGCGCGGGGCGATGACTCCCAGTATCGTCCGGGGGAAACCTTCGGGGTGGGCAACACAACATTAAGTTAGAGCTAATAAAAAAAAAATAACCCGCAATAAATAAAAGTAAACAAAACTTATTTAAAAAAATTGTTTAAACGGTTTATACCATAAGGTTTCCCAAAACCAGACGTGGTCATTTTTTGACCTTACCAGCAATTTTCCTCTTGGCAATTTCCAATACGGTTTTGCGATTGCGTCTTAATATCCTTGAACAAAAACAATTTGTGTGAAAAACGTGTGGGAAATTTCGGGTGCCTTTATTCGAATGAACCCCTTTGTGGAAGCACACTTCCATAGCTTTTGTTTTTTTTGGGGTTCAAAAAGGATTTTCAACCTTCGGCCCTGTAGCCCGTTACCCCCAGTGAAGGATAAAAAAACCAAAAATAAAGGGCTGACGGAACGTTTTGGGTGCAGAGTTCCTCGACTGATTTGAAAAGTGCGATAGGATTTTTTTCAGGGGTAAAAAGAAAAAAAAAACCGAACTTTGCCACAAAAAAACGTCGCTTTTTGATTTGTGCCTTTTACCTAAAATTTTTTTGGGAAATTTCTCCCAAACATTATTACACTCGAACCTTGCCTAAAATAGAACCTTTCCCTCTGAACCCAGCCCCAAAGCACTGCGCCTTTTTTGTTGCAGCCTCGCCAGTGGGGGGGGGGTCCCCGTACTCTGTTCACGGGGCTGATTTTTTTTTTAATCGCCTTTTTCGAGTTTATAGTTGTCAAATTTAAAACCTAACCTAAAAATGTGCTCCCTTAATGGATGTAAAATTTTGGACCTGACTGGCTTAGGCCATAGGTGACTTGGACCTTCTAGCAAGGGCTATAGGCCTGCCCAGTCCCCCTTTCTTATGTTCTTGAATTAAATTCTTAGGTAATATACAGACTTGAAACCTTTTGTGGTACAAAAACCCCACCTCTTTGTGTCACACATTTGAGAAACCCACCTTTTGGTATATACAGTTTTTAAAACGAAAGACATCCACCCCCGCTACTTTCACTTCAGACAAACTCTGGGTAAAAAACATTGAGAGATGTACTTCTGTGTGATATACAAGAAGTACTTCCTTTTTAATAACATTCATAATCACAACAAAATCAGTCGGGAGAATTTCTAAAAGTCAAAAAAAACAATTTTAGGGAATTTCCGACCTCCGGTTAGATTAGATAGACGAGACTTCATGGGACGAAATTGTTTTGGGCTTCTAAACACGATAACGTAGTAAATGGGGCATTTTAACTTTATCCCAAAATTTACTGGACTTCTTGACGGTAACTGGGGTCCAGTGACTTTCCCGAATATTCAGGACTGCTTTCTGAAACAAAAATGAATAACCCACCGGGGCAAAACTTGATTTACTGGTCTTGTGAAATAAAGAAAACCTCGTAAAAAACTGGAGACATTGAAAGCTTGGGACAAGTGACACAAATCGTGCGTTAATATTTCATGGGAGTACGGAATAAGGAAAAAAGTTTAAATCCCCCGATTATAATGGCTTGGGAATACTTTCTAATCTCGCTGGGGTTTTCTAGTAATGATTTATTGTAATGAACAGCTTAACGTTTTAAAAGGGGAAACGGAATTTTTGACTTTTCTTAAAAGGTACAATGTGCTCAGAGTATATATAACCCCCAAGAGAAATTAGGTCAAATGACATCCAAAATGGAGAATGGGGGACTTTAAGCACATTAGGGGACAAAAGGGAAAATTTAAAGGTGCATTTAAGGAGGAGAGGTTAATCTTATTTACCAATATGTTCATTTTAAAAAAGAAGTAAAAGGGGGGACTAAAAGGCAAACGCGACTATATAAAAGGTTATTAATGAATCAAAGGCTAATCCAAAGGGTTTTTTTCAAGTGTATAAAAAAAGTCGGGAAAAGTGGACCCCTCAAATTAGGGAGGACATTGACTGATAACAACGGAAAATTTTTCCTAATAAAAATATTTTTTGTCAGTTTTTCCCCCATAATTAAATAATTTTGCCATCTTTACCAAGAAAAAACGTAAAGAGATTCCAGAAATTTAACAATATTCATTTTCCTGAAAAATTTAAAATTTAGCTAATTTTACTGCACGAGGGACAGGTTTACAAACAATAAAAAACTGAAACAAAAAAAATCCCCGGGGACCGACGAGTTTTTTTTTCCAGGGTACTTAAAAAAGCAGATGAAACTAGCCATTAACAAATGTGGTTTAACTTCCATCCAAAAAGCTGGGTTTTCAAGATTTAAGTAGCTAATGTTTTCCGTATTTAAACAAGGGGTAAGCATTCCCAAAAATTCCAGAACCTCCAAAACAAAAAGAAAAACAAGACAAAAACACCTAAATCAAAAAAACCGCAAACCCCCCCAAACAGACAATCAAAAAAAAAAACAAAAAAAAAAAAAAAAATGGGTTTTATTTATTTAGAAAAAGCCTTCGAAAAGAGGTAATTTTAAAAGGACAGCATGCCCCCAAAAAAAGCAGTGTTTTTTTTCATTTAATGGGATCAAACCCTGAATGGCGACCGTCACAAGTGGTGTTTGCACAGAGAACGGTTTTTTGGGACCCATTGTGTTCCCATTTTATTTACATTAATATCTTGATGAAGGAATTACAAAGGGCTGAGCAAATTTCCTGAGGGCCAATACGTCCTTTTTGAAAACAACCTTTAGGTCCCCTCATTCTTAGCGCTCTTTTTGATTATAATAATAAAAATACGGTCATCATTTCTGAAGCATTTTTTTGTTCGGGGGATCCAATGTCCAGAATCGGCTGTTCCCTCCAAGAAAAAGTGGGGGAATATTTTTTTGGGGGAATAAAAAGCTTTAAAAAAAAAAAAATTTTAAAACTTTCAGGAGGTATTGATATCAAACAGTAAACATAAGCCCCCTGCCCCCAAACCTCAAAACTGGGGGTATAAAATTTTGATGTAGCAACATCAAAAAAGTGTGTGTGTGTGGTGTGGTGTGTGTTGTGTGTTGGTGTTGTGTTTGTGGTTTGGGGGAC
>NW_026508505.1:0-10688 GCF_026875155.1 Cherax quadricarinatus
TAGTACCAGTGGGTCGCCACTATCCATGGGCATGTCCTGTAGTACCAGTGTCATCGCCTCTAGTACCATGTCATTTCATGGACCAGTGTCAACTACACTAAACCATTTTTTTTCTCCACTAGTACCAGTGTCTTCTCCAATAGTACCAGTGCTCTCCACTAATCCAGTGTCACCCCCATAGTAACAGTGTCATCTCCACTAGTGCAGTGTATCTCCACTAGTACCAAAATCATCACCACTATTACCCGTCATCTACATTGAACCCAAATTCTTCTCCCAAGTACCATGTCATCTCCACTATTACAGTGATATCTCCCCTATTACCGTGTCACTCCATAGTAACCAATTCATTCCACTAGTACCAGTGTCTCTCCCCTAGTACCCTTTCATCACTAGTCCCGGTCATCTCCACAAAAACCAGTGCCCCTCCACTATACCAGTGTCTCTCCCCTAGTACCAGTGTTACTCCACTAACACCAGTGTCATCTCCTCTAGTACCAGTGTCATCTCCCATAGTCCAGTGTCATTCCACTAGTACCAGTGTCTTCTCCATATACAAGGGCATATCCGTACCATGTCTCTCCCTAATACCTTGTCTCCAAATCGTAAAAGTTCATCTCCCCATATAGTGTCATCTCTACTAGTACCAGTGTCATTTCCCCTATACATGTATCTCCCCTATACCAGTGTTTATCTCCAAAAGTACCAGTGTATCCCACTAGTACAATGCATCTCCACTAGGCTGTGTCTTTTCCCCTAATACCAATGTCATCTCCTCTTGTACCAGTGTCATCTCTGCTAGTCCAGTGTCATCCCACTAGTAGCAGGGTTCTCATTTGTGCCATGTCATCTCCACTAAACCCTGTCATCTCCACAATACCAGTTTATACTTGTAACATGTATATCCCCTAGTACCAGTGTCATCACTAGACCAGAGTCATCACTATTACCATGTCATCACTAGTACCAGTGTCATCACTATATCAGGTCTCACTAGTACCAAGTCATCTGACTTTTTCCATGTCATCTACACTTGTACCAAAGTCATCTCCATAGTATAGTGTCATCTCCCCTATTACCAGTGTCTCTCCCACTATTCCAGTGTCATCTCCCCTAGTACCAAAGTCATCCCACTAGTACCTGTCTTCTCCCTAGTACAATGTCATTTTACTTACCAAGGGCATCTCCAAGTACCAGTGTCACTCCGAAGGCCATGTCTTCCAAATAGTACCAAGGGGGCATCTCCCACTATACCCGTTCATCTCCACTATACCAGTGTCATCTCCACAGGCTAGTGTCATTTCCCCTAAAACCAATGTCATCTCCTCTAGTACCAGTGTCACTTGCTAGTTCCAGGTATCTCCCCTAGTGCAGTGTATCCCATAGTACCAGTGTCATCTCTGCTAAAAACCAGGGGCAACCCCCTATACCTGTCATAACTTGTAAAATGTCATCTCTACTAGTACCAGTGTCATCACAGTACCAGTGTCATCCTAATCCAGTGTCATACTAGTACCCGTGTCACTCCACTAGTACCAATGCATCATATACCCGTGTATCACTTTTTCCAGGTCATCACTGTCCATTCATCACTAGTACCAGTGTCATCTCCACTAGTTCCAGTGTCATCCCCCAGTACTATGTCACTTCACTAGACCAGTGTCATTCCCCCCATAGTACCCGTGTAATCTTTACATACCAGTTTCATTTCCATAGTACCAGTGTCTTCTCCACTATACCAGTGGCTCACTAGTACCAATGGGCACTCCACTATACCAGTGTCATCTCTATTGCCAGTGCTCACTAGTAAACCAGTGTTCACTAGTACCAGGTCACTCCACTAGTACCAGTGTCATCTTAGTACCAATGTCTTCCCCCAACCAGTGTCATCACTATCCAGTGTCATCACTATTCCCGTGTATCACTGACCCAGTGTCACACTAAAAATGTCATCTCCCCTAGTACCAGTGTCATCTCCACTTTTTCCAGTGCCATCTCCCTAGTACCAGTGTTTCTCCACTAGAAACCCCGTTATCACTAGTACCCTGTCATCTCCCCTAGTACCATGTCATCACAGTACCCGTTTATCACTATACCAGTTCATCACTAATACCAGTGCATCACTAGTACTAGTGTCTCTCCACTAGTACCAGTTTTATCACTAGCCAGTTCTCTCCACTAGTACCGTGTCATCACAAAATACCATGTCACACTAGTTCATGTCATCACTTAGTACCCTGTCATCACTAGACCAGTTTATCACTAGTATCAGTGCATCACTATATCAGGGCATCACTATTCCAGTGTCTCACTAGTACCTTTTCATCACTATATCAGTGTCACACTATACCAGTTTCATCACAGTATCAGTTTATCCTAGAACACTGTCATACTAGTATCAGTGTCATCACTATACCAGTGTCTCAAGTACCCTTTCTCACTAGTATCATGTATCACTAGATCAGTTCATCAAGTACCCTGTCATCTCATTATCTTCATCACTAGTACAGTGTCTCACTAGACCCGGAAATTTTCCTGGAGAGAGTTTTCCGGGGGGTCAACGAAAACCCCCGGCCCGGTCTGTGACCCGGCCTCCTGGGGGATCAGGCCTGATCAACCAGGCTGTTACGCTGGCTGCACGCAAGCAACTACGAGCCCCACCCGGGTGATCAGGAACCGATTTAGGGGCTTGTCCCGTCCAGCTTAAGACTTCCGGGGGCGTTGGTAACCAGCGCATCACTATACCCGTGTCATCACTTTACCATGTCACACTATACCAGTGTCCACTAGTACCAGTTATCACTAGTACAGTTCATACTATACATGTCATCATAGTATCAGTGTTTTTCACTAGTACCCGTGGCTACTATACCCGTTTTCATCACTAGTAAAAAAAAACAGTTCATCACTATACCAGTGTCATCATGTACCAGTGTCATCACTAGTATCAGTGTCATCACTAGTATCAGTGTCATCACTAGTACCAGTGTCATCACTAGTATCAGTGTCATCACTAGTATCAGTGTCATCACTAGTACCAGTGTCATCACTGGTATCAGTGTCATAACTAGTATCAGTGTCATCACTAGTAACAGTGTCATCACTAGTATCAGTGTCATCACTAGTACCAGTGTCATCACTAGTATCAGTGTCATCACTAGTATCAGTGTCATCACTAGTATCAGTGTCATCACTAGTATCAGTGTCATCACTAGTACCAGTGTCATCACTAGTATAAGTGTCATCACTAGTATCAGTGTCATCACTAGTATCAGTGTCATCACTAGTATCAGTGTCATCACTAGTTCCAGTATTATCACTAGTACCAGTGACATCACTAGTACCAGTGTCATCACTAGTACCAGTGTCATCTCCACTAATACCAGTGTCATCTCTACTAGTACTTGTGTCATCTCTTCCAATACCAGTGTTATCTAGTACCCGTGTCATCTCCACAAGTACCAGTGTCATCTCCACTAATACCAGTGTCATCGCCACCAGTACTGGTGTCATCTCCACTAATACCTGTGTTAACACTTGTACGAGTGTCATCTTCACTAATTTCAGTGTCATCTCCACTAATACCAGTGTCATCTCCACTAGTACCAGTGTCATCTCCACTAGTACCAGTGTCATCTCCACTAGTACTAGTGTCATCTCCACTAATACCATTGTCATCTCCAATAATAGCATTATCATCTCCACTATTACAAATGTCATCTTCATTGGTAACAGTGTCATCTCCTCAAGTACCCGTGTCATATCCACTAATACCAGTGTCATCTCCACTAGTACCAGTGACATCGCCACTAGTACAAGTGGCATCGCCACTAGTGCCAATGTCATCTCGACTAATGCCAGTGTCATCTCCACAAGTACCCGTGTCATATCCACTAATACCAGTGACATCTCCACTAGTACCAGTGACATCTCCACTAGTACAAGTGGCATCGCCACTAGTGCCAGTGTCATCTCCACTAATGCCAGTGTCATCTCCACTAGTAGCAGTGTCATCATCACTAGTGTCAGTGTTATCTCCACTATTACCTAGTGTCATCTCCACAAGTATCCCAGTGTCATCGCTACTCAGTAGCCAGTGTCATCGCAACTATAACCATTGTCATCTCCACTAGTACCATGTCATCACTAGTACCTGTCATCTTCACAGTACCAGTGTATCTCCACTAGACCAGGTCACTTCACTAGTACCCCGTTTCATTTCCCTAGTACCAGGTCCTTTTCCACTAGTACCTGTCATCACTAGTACCATGTCATCTCCACTAGTCCATGTCATTTTAGTGCAGTGTGACACATACCAGGTCATCACTATACCAGTGCTTTTCCACTAACCAGTGTCATCACTAGTACCAGTGGCATCCCACTATACCATGTCATCTCTATGCCATGTCATCACAGTACCAGTGTCATCTCTATACCATGCATCTCCACAATACCAATGCTCTCCCTAATACCAGGTGATCGTCCTTACCAGTTATCTTCACTAGTACCATACAATCCCACAAATACCCGTGTCATTTCCCCTTTACCATTCATCTCCACTAGTACCAGTCATCGCCACAAGCCATGTTTTTCTCCCTAAACCAAAGCATCTCCAATATACCCGTTCATCTCCACAAGTTCCAGTTCATCCCCCACTAATACCAGTGTCATCGCCACCATATGGGGTTTATATCCACTAAACCTCGTTTAACCCTTGACCATGTCTCTTCACTAATATCAGTGTCATCTCCATAATACCAGGTCATCTCCACTAGTACCATGTCATCTCCACTATGCCATGTCATCCAATAGTACCAGTGTCATCGCCACTATACCAGTGTCATTCTATTTTGTACCAGTGCACGCCGCAAGGATCAGTGTTACACCACTAATACCAGTGTCAAAACTAGACAATGTCATCTCCTCTAATACCATGTCATCTTTTCTAATACCAGTGTCATCCCACAGTACCCTGCATTGCCACTAAGCATGTCATCTCCACTAATCCATGTCACTCCACTATACCATGGGTCGCCACTAGTACCCTGTCATGCCTGTATACCATTGCATCGCCCCTAGACCAGTGTCATCCCACTGGGGACCATTTCACACACAAACCATTTTTTTTTTTTCCACTGTACCAGGTCTTCTCCAATATACCAGTGTCATCTCCACTAATACCTGCACCTCCCCCAACCAGGTCATCCCACTATGCCGTGTCATCTCCAATAGTTCCCAAAGTCTCACCCTTTTCCCTGTCACTACACTTAACCAATGTCTTTTTCCACAAATACCCGGTCATCTCCACTATTCCTTTTCACTCCACTATTACCAGTGTCCATCTCCACTTCCAATGTCATACCCCTAGTAAACCCTACTCTCCACTATACCCCTGTCATCATAGTACCATGTCACTCCACTAAACCAGTCACCCCACTAGTACCATGTCATCTCCCCTAGTACCATGTTTTCCCACTAACACCAGTTTATCTCCCCTGACCAGTGTAACTCCACTAGTACCAATGTCTCTCCACTAGTACCATGTCTTCTCCACATACAAGGGGGCATCTAACATACCAGGCATCTCCACTAATACCAGTGCCTCAACTAGTAAAAGTTCATCTCCCCTATATCATGTCATCTCCACAACAAACCCTGTCACTCCCCTAGACCAGTTCATCTCCCTATACCAGTGTCATCTCCACATACCCGTGCATCTCCACTAGTGCAGTGTCATTTTCCCCTAATACCAATGCATCTCCTCTTGACCAGTGTCATCCCCCCGTATACCAGTGCATCTCCACTATGCATTCATCTCCATTTGTGCCAGTGTCATCTCCACAAAAAACCAGTGTCATTCCACTAAATGTACCTGTAAAAAGGGCACCAATTACTAGTCCAAATTTCCCCTAGTACCCATGTCCACCCCAAAAATTTTTCCCCTAGACCCTGCCTTTCCACGTCCCTTTTCACTAGTACCAGGGAAAATATACCTTTTCACATAGTACCAGTGTCATCACTAGACAGTGTTCCCCCTAAACCCCCCCCCCCCCATAGTAAACCCGTGTCACACTAGACCCGTGTCATCTCCCCTAGTTTTCCAGTGTCACACTAGTACCAGTGTCATCTTCACTAGTACCAGTGTCAACTCCCCTAGTACCATTTTCTCCCACTATTTAAAAGTGGGCATCTCCCTAATACCAGTGTCACCTCCCTAGTACCAATGTCATCTCCACTAGGCCATTTATCTCCACTATACCAAGTCACTCCCTATTACCATGTCACACACTTGTACCCAAAGTCATTCCACTTTTAGTGCATCCCACTATACCAGTGTCATCTCCACATTTCCAGTTCTCTCCACTATACCAATTCATCTCCACAGTACCATGTCATCTCCACTAGTACCATGTCATCACATACCAAGCATCTCCACAATACCAGTGTCAAAATCCACAAAACCAGTGTCATCTCCACTAGCACCAGTGTTTCTCCACTAAAACCAGTGTCACTCATGCCCGGTCATCTCCACTAGTACCAGTGTCATCTCTACAGTACCAGTGTCATCTAAACCCATACCATGTCATCTCCCCCTATGCCAGTGTCACCCCCCCCCTAGTCCAGTGTCTCTCCCCTATACCATGCATCTCCACTAGTAAACCCGTGTCATCTCCACTATGCAGTGCATTTCCCTAATACCAAAGTCATCTCCTCTAGTACCAGTGTATCTTGCAGACCAGTGTCATCTCCACTTAGCAGTGTCATCTCCATTTGTACCATGCATCTCCGCTAATCCATGTCACTCCACTATCCTGTCTTTACTTGAATAAGTCACCTCTACAGTACCATTATCACAGTACCAGCATCACTATACCGGGTTTTTCCTATAACCGGCATCCTAGTACCAGGTCATCTCACTATACCAGTGTCATCACGTACCAGTCACACTAGTACCCGCTCATCACAGTACCTGTCCCTCTCCACTAGTACTAGTGTCTCTCCACTAGTACCAGGTCATCACTAGTACCGTGTCATCTCCATTATTCCAGTTCATCACTAGCACCAGTGTCATCTTTATATACCAGTGTCACTCCACTAAACCCGTGTAATCTCACTAGTCCAGTTTTTTATTTTCCCCTATACCATGTCTTCTCCACATACCAGTGCATCACTAGTACCCGTTCTCTCCAAAGTCCCTGTCATCTCATTTCCATGTCATCATTAGTACCAGGTCATCACTATACCAGTGTCATCTCCACTGAACCTGTATCTTAGTACCAAAGCTCTCCACTATAACCCCTGTCACAATTTTCCCGGCACACTATATCAGTGTCATCATATACCAGGCATCCCCCACAGTAAACCAGTGTCATCTCCACTAGTACCAGGTTTCCCTTGTACCAGGTCATCTCCCCTAGTCCAGTTTCTTCACAGTACCATGTCATCACTAGTACCATGTCACTCCCCTAGTAATGCATCCTATACCAGTGCATCACAATACCATGTCCCCTCACTAGTACCATGTCATCACAGTCTAGTGTCATCCCACTATACCATTTTCACTAGACCAAATGTCATCTCCACTAGTACCATGTCTCACTAGTACCCCTGCCCTCACATATCTGTCAACTAGTACCAGTGTCATCATGGATCGTGTCATAACTAGTACAGTGTCCACTAGTAACATGTCATCACAGTATCATGTCATCCTATACCATGTCTCACTAGATCAGTGTCATCACTATATCATGTCACACTAGTATCATTCATCCTAGCAGTGTCATCACAGTACCAGTGTCACATATTAATTCATCACATACAGTGTCACACTAGTATCTTTTCATCACTAGATCAGTTTATCCCTTTCCCGTATTACACTTACCGTGGGCACACAGTCCCAGTGCATCACTATACCCGTTCATCCCACTAATACCCGTGTCATCTCTACTAGTACTTTTCACTCTTCCAATACCATGTTTTTGTACCCCGGGCATCTCCACAAGTACCAGTTCCATCTCCACTAATACCATGTCATCGCCACCAAACGTTTCACCCACAATACCGTGTTAAAACTTGTAAAAGAGTGTCATCTCACAAATTTTAGTGGGCATCTCCCCCAAAAACCTGTCATCTCCACTAGTACCAGTGTCATCTCCACTAGTACCATGTCTCCCACTAACTATGCATCTCCACTAAAACCATTGTCATCTCCAATAATAGATTTTCATCTCCACTTTACAAAGTCATCTATTGGTAACAGTGTCATCTCCTCAATAACCCTGTCAATCCACTAATACCGTGCATCTCCACTAGTACCAGTGACATCGCCACTAGTACAATGGCAAACCCACTATGCCAATGTCATCTCGATAATCCAGTGCATCTCCCCACAAGACCCGTGTCAATTTTCCCAATACCAGTGACATCCCACTAGAAATGACATCTCCCTATACAAGTGGCACGCACTAGTGCCATGTCATCCCACAATGCCAGTGTCACTCCCCAGTAGCAGTTCATCATCACAGTGTCGTGTTATCTCACTAGTACCAGTTCATTTTCCACTATGCCCGGGGATCGCTACTAGTACCAGTGTCATCCAACTAGTACCATTTTCATCTCCACTAGTACCAGTGTCACGCAAATAGACCATGTCATCCCACAGACCATGTCATCGCCACAGTATCGGCATCTCCACTAGTACCCGTGTCATTGCCTCTAGTACCAGTGTCATCTACCTAATAACTGTGTCATCACTAATCAGTTCATCTTCACTAATAAACCCGGCAATACCCTAAAACATGTATCCCACAATACAAATTATCACTATACCATCCATCTCCACTAATACCAGTGCACTTTACAAGTACCAGTGTCTCTCCCCAATACCGTGCATTCCACAATACCCTTTCCTGTCCTGGTCCATTTTATCTTTACTAGTACCAGTACAATCTCCACAAGTACCCGTGTCATTTCCACTATTACCAGTGTCATCTCCACTAGTACCAGTGTCATCGCCACTAGAGCCAGTGTTATCTCCACTAATACCAGTGTCATCTCCACTAGTACCCGTGTCATCTCCACAAGTACCAGTGTCATCTCCACTAATACCAGTGTCATCGCCACAAGTACTGGTATCATCTCCACTAATACCTGTGTTAACACTTGTACCAGAGTCATCTTCACTAATATCAGTGTCATCTCCACTAATACCAGTGTCATCTCCATTAGTACCAGTGTCATCTCCACTAATACCAGTGTCATCTCCAATAGTACCAGTGTCATCGCCACTAGTACCAGTGTCATCTCTATTAGTACCAGTGTCATCGCCGCTAGTATCAGTGTTATCACCACTAATACCAGTGTCAACACTAGTACAAGTGTCATCTCCTCTAATACCAGTGTCATCTTTACTGATACCAGTGTCATCTCCACTAGTACCAGTGTCATTGCCACTAGTAGCAGTGTCATCTCCACTAATACCAGTGTCATCTCCACTAGTACCAGTGGCATCGCCACTAGTACCAGTGTCATGTCCTGTAGTACCAGTGTCATCGCCACTAGTACCAGTGTCATCTCCACTGGCACCAGTGTCATCTACACTAATACCATTTTTTTTTTCCACTAGTACCAGTGTCTTCTCCAATAGTGCCAGTGTCATCTCCACTAATACCAGTGTCACCTCCACTAGTACCAGTGTCATCTCCACTAGTGCCAGTGTCATCTCCACTAGTACCAATGTCATCACCACTATTACCAGTGTCATCTACACTTGAACCAATGTCATCTCCACAAGTACCAGTGTCATCTCCACTATTACCATTGTCATCTCCACTATTACCAGTGTCATCTCCACTAGTACCAATGTCATATCCACTAGTACCAGTGCCATCTCCACTAGTACCAGTGTCATCACTAGTACCAGTGTCATCTCCACTAATACCAGTGTCACCTCCACTAGTACCAGTGTCATCTCCACTAGTACCAGTGTTATCTCCACTAATACCAGTGTCATCTCCTCTAGTACCAGTGTCATCTCCAATAGTACCAGTGTCATCTCCACTAGTACCAGTGTCTTCTCCACTAGTACAAGTGTCATCTCTACTAGTACCAGTTTCATCTCCACTAATACCAGTGTCATCTCAACTTGTAAAAGTGTCATCTCCACTAGTATCAGTGTCATCTCCACAACAACCAGTGTCATCTCCACTAGTACCAGTGTCATCTCCACTAGTACCAGTGTCATCTCCACTAGTACCAGTGTCATCTCCAATAGTACCAGTGTCATCTCCACTAGTACCAGTGTCATCTCCACTAGTGCTAGTGTCATTTCCACTAATACCAATGTCATCTCCTCTTGTACCAGTGTCATCTCTGCTAGTACCAGTGTTATCTCCACTAGTAGCAGTGTCATCTCCATTAGTGCCAGTGTCATCTCCTCTAATACCAGTGTCATCTCCACTAGTACCAGTGTCATCACTTGTAACAGTGTCATCTTCACTAGTACCAGTTCATCACTAGCACCAGTGTCATCACTAGTACCAGTGTCCTCACTAGTGCCAGTGTCATCTCCACTTGTACCAGTGTCATCACTAGTACCAGTGTCATCACTATTACCAGTGTCATCACTAGTACCAGTGTCATCACTAGTACCAGTGTCATCTCCACTAGTACATTTCTCCTCCACTAGT
>NW_026508506.1:0-13464 GCF_026875155.1 Cherax quadricarinatus
TTTTTTTTTTTTTTTTCTTTTCTTTTTTCTTTTTTTTCTTAAAAAAAAAAAGATAGAAGTAACCTAACCATGCGCCCTATCCATGAACCTGGACCCCCCCGGGCCCCTTTTTGATACCGCACCCCGTTCTGACCCCGCCCCCTTTTTGGACCACCTTCAGACATTCCTCATGCTCTTCCCTATTGGGGTGCTTTTTCCCTCACCCGCTTCAGTACGAGGCCTCGACTGACCCTTCGTTTTACGCCCTTACTCCCCCGACTAGCTTCCCGGCCTCTCCCTCTACGGTGCGGCGGAAATTTGCAAATCGCCACCGTTCCACGTCGGCCAACCTGGTCCCACGCCAAAGCCAACGAAAATTACCTGCTGATGATACTTTCCACCTTCTCGTTTTTTCTCAGAAACATCGACCGTCCTTTCACTACCTTTCCACGCCTTTTTCAGACTGAACAAGGACAAAATTTCTTCACTTTACGACCAACTTCCTCTACTGCCTATCTTTCAAACCCACAGTATTGGCAAGGAAACTCCTACGCCATGTTGGTAAAGATATTTTTTTTCTGCTCTTAAGAGCGGTTGCGCTCATTCCCAAACAAATGCTACCCAGGCCATGAGCTCCTCGTTTTTTCCCAATCGATACTTTCCTGCCCACTTTTAAAAAACCATCCCTCAATTTTTGTAGGGAAACCGTCATTCGGCCCCATACCATATTCACAAATTTCCAGAATGTGGCCGACATTCTGAACACTGGAACCCCCAAGACCCCCCAATCCTAAAGGTGACATTTACTTCTTCCTCCCCTGGGCAGAGACGATACCCTACAATGTGGCTCTTTTTAATTTTTACAGCCGAGAACTCCCATCCTCATTTTATATAGCAGGACATCGGTACAATTCGAAAGGTGATCCCTACACCACAACAGTGTAAAATTGCGGCGATTTGGCCACCACAAATATTGCAGATCATCGCCGAATGCCCATCTGGGTCCCGAGACCATTCTAATACGTCGCAAACGATCTCCCCTCTTGCCTTTAAATGTCATGAGCTCACCCTTTTCTCTCCCGTTTTCAGGTCTATTTAAACGAGCGGGGAAAACCGTTCCTCAAAGAGACAGAAGGCTCCCCTTTTGCCAGGCGTTTTTCATTCCGCCCCAAGGGAGCCCCCCCCGTGTTTCTTTTCCCCTGTTTCAAAACGTCCCCCCCCACTTTTGGATCCCATCTTCTACAAAACCCCCTCTGTGGGTTACCTCTCCCATAATCACTCCTGTATCTAATCCTTTTGCTGTCCTCGGCTCAGACGCCCACTTCAACGCCTCATCTAATCCGCCCTTCGATTCTCTCTCACAAGCCCCAGTATCGACGAACCTCGTACGACACCCCCCCAATCGTCCCCCCTACTTCTCAAAAACAAAAAAGGGCCGTTAACAAAAACCCCCCCCCCCATCTTCCACCTCCTCTTTTCCCCCCCGTCCTGTCCCTGGTTTTTCCCCTCTCACTGGCTCAGTTACAAGTGTAGAGGGTTTACCCTCCTCCTCTACTGTACCTTCCTCCCCTGTTCCCCCCCAAGTTTTTTCCTCCTGCCACCCCCAGGGTTTCCCGCCTCTTCTGTCCCCCCCGCCTCTTCTCCAGTTCCCCCCACCCCCCTTTGCCCCCCCCCCTACCTGGGGAAGTCCAATACAGTTCCAATTTTCTCATCCCCCCCTACCATTTCCCCAAAATTGTCTCCCTACGACTCTCTGAATTTTCCAAACACTTGAAGCAACTCTAAAATTTGCAGGGAACCAAACCATCAATGGACACTGATCCCCCTCCGCTCTTTCCCTCCCGCCCTCGCGCAACTCCTTTCTTTAACGCACCTTCTTCCTGCTTGAACGTTTTCCACTGCCTCCGCATGTTACTTTTTTTAAAACCCTTTTAGTCTGTAGGGCCCCCTTTCCTGCGGGTTTAAGTATCTTTACATTGCCAACAGGGGCCCATTTACAGTGGAAAATACCGCCTCAGGGGTAATCGGGGACTTCAGAGTTACTCTCCCCGTTTGCCCCTGTTGGGGTTTGCTTAAGGAACCAAAAAAAAAACTCTGCTGTTATTTCTCACATCTCAGCTATAATTTTATTTTATTCTTCAGATCCTTTTCCTGATGGGGCCTTTAAAAGAAAGTGCCCTTCTTCTCCGCACAATATTCCTACCATCAGCTATTGTTTAACTTCGCTGCTTTTCACAGCAGCCCCTAACCACTTACATAGGGGTAACCCCTGTTCTTTTTTCTCCTCCTTTTCGGGCATTTTTATTCCGGGTTTTCCTTTCCCCGTTTTCGTCATTCCGCCACCGATTCTTTTTCTTGGGATTTTAAAGCCCACCATTTTTCCCCGGGGGGGTCTCACTGTGTTCCCCCTGGGAATTCGTTAGAGGCTTTTCTTGCCACCCACCCCCTCCATGTTTTTAAATACAGGTACTCCCCCATTTTTATCCTCGGGCCATATTTTCTCTTGCACGATCTCTCAGCTGCTCTTCCTCCCCCCCCCAAAAAATTTGATTCCTTGGTCTGTTCTCCCGGACTTACATACAGTGATCATTTTTCCCCAACATTCTTACTCCCCTTCATATTCGCCCCTCTTTGCACCCCATGCAATTTAATGGAAAGGGCCTTTACTAACCTAACTGTTTTTAAAGAGTTTTCTTCGTCCTCCATCGATGAAGCTTTTACACCTTTTCTTCCGTGTCACCCAGTTCCATTTAACCCCAAACTTTCCCCATTCCGAAAGCTCTTTGGTGGCCCCTTTGTCTCGTGCAGTCTTTGAAAAGGGTTTGCATGGGGAGTCCCGGGTTTGAATCACCCGACATCCTATTTAAAAGAAATGGCAACGCGCCCCTTCACCTGAGCTAAACCCCTTTTCAATTAGTTCCCACCCCCACCTCTTTCCCAAAGAGCAGTTGGAAAAAAGTAAAAATGATGGGGGAAAAATTTCCCCACCCGGGTCCTTTTTCCGGGGTTCCGTGTGGGTATAGCAAACCCCAAAGAGGCCAATGAAATTGGCCAATTTTCCTATTTCCGGGATATTAACCCCCATTTTTTTTCCCGTCGCCAAGGGGAAAACCCCTTTGGACTTTTTTCTTAGAAAGCTTAATGTGCCTTTTTTCACTTTAAGCTGGAGGCCACCCCGCTTTTCGATCAAGGCAGCGGCCCACCATTCAAACCACCCACAACCCAAATTTACCACACCCTTCATCCAAACCCCTTTTTTTTTGGGGGGTTTTTTTTATTTTTTTTTTTTTTTATTTTTTTTATTTTTTTTTTATTTTTTTTTTTTGGGTTTTTTTTTTTTTTTTTTTTTTTTTTTTTTTTTTTCTTTTTTTTTTTTTTTTTTTTTTGATTTTTTTTAAACCCTTAAAGGGTTTTGGCCAAACTTGAGCTAAATATTTTTCAACCCAAAAAAAAGGGCCCCGGGAAGGAATTAAATTTTAAAATTTTTTTGCAGTTTTTTCCCTTGGGGTTTAATGGGTTTTCCCCAAAAATTCCAAAGGTTCCCCAAAAGGGAGTTTAAAAATTTTTCCCCTTGGGATTTTAATGTTTGGCCCAGTTTTCCCTAAATAAGGGGATTCACATTGGGGGTTAAAATTAAACCCCCCCTTGGGGGCCGAAATTCCACCCCCCCCTTAAATTTTTTGCAGTACCTTGTTTTTTTTTTTAAAGGGCCATAACAATGGGTTTTAAAATTTTTCGCCAAAACCCCCAAAATTTCCAGTTTCATCGTCACCCTAAATTTAAATTTCAAATGGCCCGACTCCCTAACATTTATAGTCCCAAAGTTTTCCTGGCCTCCCTTTTAAAATTTGTAAAAAAAAACCTCAAATTTTACCCTCTTTTTTAAGGGAAATTGTAAGCCGGGCCCCCTTTAAAAACCCTGGCCCAATCTTTTGGGCCTGACGCAAAAAATTTTTCCTTGGGGGCCTAACCCCCCCACCCATTTTTTCAAAAAAATGGTGCCCGACATTGGGCATTCCTGTACTCTCCTGCTTAAACTCAAAGATTGTTTTTTCCGGGGCTTTTTTCCTCCCCCCGCGAGAGCCTCTATTTAGAAGCAACCCATCCATGACCCGTGAGCCCAGCCTGCCAAAATTGAAAAGTCCTGTCTGAATTTATTTATAAAAAATGAAAATTATAACATTCATTTGTTGGTTTTTTAAATTTTCCCTTCTTCCTTTTCGCCTTTTTTTTTAATAACCTTTTCAAAATTTTCCTCATTTTTCCCCACCCCCCAAATTCCAGGTTTTATTGTTTTTTTTTGTAAAGAACTTTACGGGGCGCTTCCCCCTTTTTTTCTTTTGAATTTCACCCAAACTCAAGATTGCGGTTCAAATGGCCCCAAAAATTTGACCTAATTTTGAGATTTTTTTCCGGCCAGCGGTAAAAAGGGCATTTACTATCTTGGGCTAGTATTTTTACTGCGAATTATATGCCACCCTTTAAACAGCACTTTTTCCTATTGCATCTACCCCCTGTGCCCATCTTTTTGGGGTTGTCTCAGACCCCCCTTTAGGCTTTCCCAGGCAAATATAAAAATTTTTAAATACACCCACTCCTTACCCCTCCCTTTATCCAATTTTTGGCAAACCCGAAATTTTTAACCAAGCATAAAATTTTGGGTTTTTTTTTGGGCCCCTTTGGTCATGTGACGTACAGGGCAATAAACCCAGGCAGCCCACTCCCGCGGGGGGGTCAGCAGAAAACATAAACCAAACCCAGTTTCTTATAGAGGTTTTTCCATTTCCCGGAAAAAAAAAAATTTTACTGAAATTTATCTTCCCACCTTCACCCCCCTTTTGGCAACAACGGGGTTTCCTACAAAAGCTCGGGAAAAAAACTTCAACAATTTAAAACCCAGTATAGGTTACTGGCCGACGTCTTTTCACCATGTCGGTTGGGAGACTACTCCTCCCGTCTTTGCCCTTGGGCCCTAAATCGCTTAACCCTGGGTTTCTCATGGAAAGGGGTCTTTCTCCCTCCTGTGAGAATTGCCAAGCTTTCCCTTATCAGTCACCACATTTTTTGGGCTGCCCACTTATCAACGACCGCAGTTTTTACCTCTGTCGTCGTCTTCGCTCCGCCCCTCTCCTTTACCTTCCCTTCTCGTGATGGACCCACTTTCATCCGGACTCTTCATTGACTTTTTGAAAACAACTGACTTATTCAAAAATTTGATCCCCTTCAGCCCCTTTCTACTTAAATCTCTTGCTACCCTCTACCCCCCGTACTATCCCCCCGCCCCGTGTTTTCTGAAACCCTGCTGATCACCCCCCCCCCTTTCTCCACAATTTCCCCTTGTTTTCCTTTCCCCTACCCGCAGCGCTTATAGCCTTGGGGCTTAGCGCTTTTTTGATTATATAATAATTGGCCGGGGGGCCCCGGGCTGGCCCCCCCGTTCGAAAAAAAAAATCGCTAAAATCGCGTTTTTTTGGGTGTTTTTCTTATAAATTTGTGTTCTAGTGCGTTGTCCTCTTCAACACCCCTTTTTTTATCTTTGAAACCAAGCATCAAGAAAAATCAAAGGGGTAACAATTTTATATCGAATATTATGGGGGATTCTCGCCATTTTAAAACCCTATTTTTTTCAGATAGATATAAACATGTTTGTTTTTATTTATAGTGTTTATTATATCATATTAGATCAATTCTGATAGATAAATAAGCCGTAGAGCTGATATATAAGCTGATATAAGCGTAATAATAAAGTGATTTCTCCTGGCACTCCCCTCAAAGAAGGTTCCTTGATGTTGGTGAGGGGCTCTTGATTTAGGGAATTGGATCTGTGCTCCAGTTCCCCGAATTAAGCCTGAATGTCTTCCACATCCTCCCCCCCAGGCGCTATATAATCCTCCGGGTTTAGCGCTTCCCCCTTGATTATAATCTCCTGGCACTCTCGGGAGCGGCGGTAGGCCTACTGTTATATGATGTCAAATAGTCAGTTATATAAAGGTGGCATATAAGGTACATCTCATCCAGCTCCTCAGAGCTGGGGCGTGTGCCCAAAATACAGCAGGCATACCCCTTTGAACAGCCGCACTGAGCCGCTGGAACAGAAAACTAGCTGCCCTGGGATCCCTAGTTACCCCGATGAGTCTTTTTCCAAGCTCCTTAAGGAATTTAGATGCACTCTTTCCCCATGAGCCAAAGGTCTCTGAGCCTGTGGGAACAAACATATAATGATGGGCAAGTTCTCCATATTTTCTAGACTTTTGGGACTCCCTGAAGCTGGCAGCTGCCCCTCCTTCCTCCCTGGTGTATTGGAGATAGGTATCAGCCAAGGTAGATGCACATGTATAGTCCCACACCACCTGCTTCCCACCTGTCCAGGCTTGAAGGGTGATACCATCTGGACGCTTCTGGCTGCCATCAGATCTGCAAAGTTGGGGTGGCTCCCTTACTGCTGGGCATCCAGCGTTGTGGAGGCCTCTCTTGATAATGTTATTAACCTCCTCATGTCTTGCAATCTTTCCCTCGAATTTACGGCACACAAGACCATGGTACCCGAATCGGTCTGCTGCTTCACTGCCACAAATACACCTGTGTTCGGCGACAATAGGGGCGGCAAGTCGAAGGGCAACACAGATGCAGATGGTCTGTAGGTCGAGGCGTGTGCCAAGGCTGGAGTTGGGAACAGCCAACAGAAAGTCCCCAGCATGAGGGGCTCTCACTACCAGGAGGCAGTCTCTATCCTTCCCTGACACACTCTGAAGCATTGTTGAGGCTATATTTTCCACTACTGGACCATCCCAGTGCGATTGTTTGTAGTTGTTGGGGGGAGCAGGTCTGGTTTCAGAGCCCATTAGATTATCCCAGATCATTGCTCCGTCTATGAATTTTTGGTCCTGGACTCCAATCTTGTCCCTAAGATGTTCAGGGAGAATCGCTGCTACAAGCTCTCTGGATGCAATACACGAGGACAGAAAAGCAGGTAACGCAATCTGTGATGACTTGCGGACACCAATGCCTCCTAGTCTGACTGGAAGTGTAGCTTGGTTCCACTGCCCGTCTTCTAGAGTAAGGTTAAGTACTTTCGTAAAAATCTGCCTCAGAATACTGTCATATTCGTGCAGTATAGGGTTGTTATATGAAGATGCACATCTTAAGAAATATGTCAACCTGGGCAGACTTAAGCACTTTGTGAGAAGGTACAGGGCATCGTGGGTGTCCAGATTGCCTATTCGTTGTTCCATTCTCCTTAACTCTTCCAATTTCTTCCTGAGAATTGTGTCAATGGCATTGCTTCCCAGAGGTGCTCCTAGCAAGACACTATATGTGGGGGCAATGACTGCTGCTCATGGTAGTTTTGATCTCACTGCATTTATCACTTGTTGACTGACTGAGATGATTTCACATTTGGATGGATTCAGGATGAGACCCATTTCCTGTCCCCGTGTCATTACCTGTGTAAGGCCATGTAGGAGGGACTCCTTTGTACCTGCTAGTGTGCCATCATCTAGGAACCAGATGTTTAGCTCGCTGGTCAGTCTGACTGTGATTTCCCTAACTGCTATACAGAAGTGAAATGGTGCAAGATGATCTCCTTGTTGGACACCCTCCGATGTGATATCATGCTCTCCAAAGAGAAGCATTGATTCCTTGCTATACCCAGCTGAAACAAAAGGGAAGAGACCAGGGAAATGTTCTTGCACTGCTGCTAATACCACGTCTCTTTTCAGGAGATTGAGAGCATTCTTGAAATCTAATTTTACCACTGCATTGTCCTCGGGCAGGTTGTTGATATATGCCCTTGTTTCATGAACTGCTGCTTCACTTCCTTGAGAGACCCCAAAGCCAAGCTGGTTTGGTTGAAGCATCATGGCTGCCTTTGCACGAATACTTCGGACAGCAGCTTTGGATACGAGGCGGCGTAACGTGTTGCCTACTGCAATTGGCCGAATTCCTCCATCCTTCTTTTTAAGTGCACAAAGTGTTGCACCAAAAAAGAAAGGTCTAATTTCACCAGGAATCAGACCAGCCAAGGAATTGTTGACGAACCTTGTGATCTCTGAAAGCAGTGTCTCTGCAGTTTCCCCAATAACTGGATTAACCATATCCTTTAAATGCTGTGGCGTTATTCCAGTGTAACCCCCAGCAGAGCCAGATGGGAACGACATTATTGCTTTGTAAATGTCTGAGTCTTCCACAATCAATGGTTCCACAGTGCTGACAGAGGTGTTGGAACTGTTGGTGTCACTGGTTTCCCTGGCAGGGTGCTTTCCTCTAAGTGCTTCAGCCGTGTCAGCATCCCTGGTAGCAACTGTATCTTCACTGGTAATAATTCTGATTGCCCCCACTGTGTTGCCCTCTTCAATTTTCTTGCTCACATGGGCTCTGACTTTTTCACTGTCAGTAGTGAGAGTGGGGGTTCTGCCTCTCCCTTTTTTGTGTTGATGGGGAAGGCGAATGAGGTTATTATATTAGAAAGAATAATGCAAGAAAAAGAGATAAAAAGCAAGGAAAAAATTTCAAAAAATATATGGGCTGTGAGCAGACTCGCTACCCACATCTCTGTCACCATACCTGATATAAATGACTATAATTTCTTGTAGAAACGTCGTAGAACATTCATTCTGGTACCATTGTGTTGAAGATTGAGACACTTATGCAACATAGGGGGATCTTTATTCAGGAAACGTTTCGCCACACAGTGGTTTCATCAGTCCAATACAAAAGTAGAAAGGTGTAAGGAGAGGAGTAGTTTGAGGTAATCAGTCCCTCAGCCTGGAGTCAATGTGTTCAGTCCATCAATCTTGTAGAATGTACAGCATAGGGCCGTAGACGTGGCTTATATACTGTAGTGAGGTGAGGTGAAGCAGGAGGCTGAGGGACTGATTACCTCAAACGCTTCCTCTCCTTATGCCTTTCTACTTTGTATTTGACTGATGAAGCCACTGTGTGACGAAACGTTTCCTGAATAAAGGATTCCCATATGTTGCATAAGTGTCTCAATCTTCAATTTGTCGGGTTTTTCAAACCATTCATCACAACTGTTAGACACTGCAGCATCATGGGATCTTGTTACAAAATTCTTCAACACTTGTCCAACTTTTGGACGAAGACCTACTTCGACTAGTGGATGGTACCACTATTACCCCACCTCCTGCTTCACCTCACCTCACAACTTGTCGGTTTTTTCAAACCATTCATCACTACCATTGTGTTACCAAAGAGTTAAGCTATTTTCGGTATATATAACTCAATTTCCATAATTTTTCGAATTTTTTGGGTTTAGCGCACGCGGAAATTGCCCTACAACCCCCTGAAGGTCTCCCTTATGCTATGCAGCTTCTCATCTCCGCCCCCCAAGGAGACACCCCGTGTTTCTATTCTCATTTTTCAAAACGTCCCCCAACTTCTGGGGTCCCATCTTCTGCAGCCTCCCTGTGGTTACCCCTCCCATAGTCACTCCTGTATCTAATTCTTTTGCTGTCCTGGGCTCAGACTTCCCTACTTCAACACCTCAATCTGTTCTGACATCTTCGAGTTCTCTCTCACAAGCCCTGGTATCGAAAAGACCTCGTACGACACCTTCTACCAATCGCCCCTCTACTTCTCAGAAGTCCAAAAAATCCCCTTTGTTTAGATCTTCTTTACCTCCTCCTTCCCTTCTTTCCCCTCCACATTTTACCTTCCAGTCTCTGTACCTGGTTTCTTCCCCTCTCACTGGCTCTATTACAAGTGTGGAAGTTCACCCTCCTCCTCGTTCTGTGCCTTCCTTCCCTGTCCCCTCCAAGTTTCTCCCTCTTCTGCTGCCTCCCAGGTTTCTGCCTCTTCTGTCCCCTCCCACACTACTTCTCCAGTTCCAGACATGCTTTCGTCCTCCCCTACTTTAGTACAGTCCATTACTGTCCCAGTCTTTACTCATCCTCCTCCTCCTATCTCCAATATTGTCTCCCATACAACGTCTTTGAATTCAGAAACACTTGAAGCCATTTCAGAATATATTGCAGAGACTAAAACTTTAATGGACACTGATCCCCCTCCTGTTCCTTCTCTTCCCTCTCCTCCATCTCCACAACTCTATTCTTCACAACACTCCGTTCCTTTGCTGCTTAAACGTTTTCCGATGCCACCGCACATAGACTTTTCTAACCCCTCTAGTCCATAGGTGCCCTTACCTGTGGATTCCTGGTAATTTTCCTCGTTGCCAATCATGGCCTATTTACAGTGGAATATCTGCGGCCTCAGGGGTAATTGGGGCGAGCTTCAGTTATTGCTTCCCCGGTTTTTTCTCTGTTGGTGTTTGCTTTCATGAACCAAAATTACACTCGGCTGTTTTCCAACCCATCTCAGGCTATAATTTATTGTATTCTTCGATCCTTCTTCTACACAATGATATTCCGTACCTCGATTATTTGCTCATACCTCGATGCATTACACTGCAGCCCGTGTCCACTTGAATAAGTGGTTTACAGTATGTTCTTTGTATCTCTCTCCTTCTCGGGCATTATCTATCCCAGATTTTGCCTTTCTTGTTTCATCCTTTCCGCCACCACTTCTGTTACTTGGCGATTTTAATGCCCACCATTTCCTCTGGGGGGATTCTCATTGTGACTCACGTGGCATTCAGTTGGAGGCTTTTCTCGATTCTCATCCCCTCCATGTTTTAAATACGGGTACTCCCACCCATTTTGATCCTCGTACTGAAACTCACTCTTGCATCGATCTCTCAGTCTGCTCTTCCTCCACTTCACTAGACTCGCCTGGTCTGTTTCTACTGGACTTACATGACAGTGATCACTTTCCAATCATTCTTTCTTCTCCTTCATATTCACCACCTCTTCGTAGCCCTCGCTGGTAATTTGATCTAGCAAATTGGGACCTTTACTCGCAACTAACTGCTTTTAGTGAGGTTCCTTCTTCATCTTCCAGCGATGAGCTTTTACACCTCTTCTTGACATCAGTTTTAATCGCAGCTTCTTCTATTCCCCAAACCTCAGGTAGGTATTCTCAGAAGTGTGTGCCATGGTGGTCTCCTGCTTGTGCTCGGGCAGTATATTTCAAACGCGCTGCGTGGGGCAGGTACCAGTACAATAGAACCACAGAGAGACTTCTTGATTTTTTCAGCAGAAGCGAGCGGTTGCTCACCATGTCATCCGTGATGCTAAACGCACTTGCTGGCGAGATTGTTTCCACCATCACCTTGGCTTCCTCTATGAGTGCAGTCTGGAAAAAAGTACGAAAACTGAGTGGTAAATACTCTCCTGACCCTGCTCCTGTTCTGCAGGTTGCCAGTGTTTAATATGGCAAACCCTCTTGACATTGCAATTGAAATTAACAATCATCTGGTCCGTATTTCTCAGGGCTCCATCTATGCCCCACAATATCTTTCCTCAAAGTCTACCAGAGAGTTAGCACCCTTGGAATTTTCTTCTCTCATTGAAGAACCGTATAATGTGCCTTTTACACTTCAGGAACTGGAGGCGACACTCTCAGCTTGCCGATCATCGCAGCTGAACCTGATGGCATTCATATTCGGATGTTACAACATTTACATCAGTCAGCCCTTGCAGTCCTCTTACACCTCTTCAATCTTATTTGGTCACAAGGAGTTCTTCCCCAGCTGTGGAAATGGGCTATTGTTCTCCCTTTCCGCAAGCCGGGTACTACGGCACATGATGCCTCCCACTACCATCCCATTGCTCTTACCAGTGCAGTTTACAAAGTGATGGAAAGTTACACAAATAACCCGCACATAAAAGAGAGAAGCTTACGACGACGTTTCGGTCCGACTTGACCATTGACAAAGTGGTGACTTTGTCAATGGTCCAAATCGGACCGAAACGTCGTCGTAAGATTCTCTCTTTTATGTGCGGGTTATTTGTGTATCGTTCCAGTCACGGTATTGTGCCTTTTGTTATTTATTTATTGATGAACGTCGGGTAAAATGACTTTTATGTGGATTTAGAGTGCACAACACCCCTTTCCCTAGTCTATGGCTTTTTAAGGGCCTTTCTACCATAAAACCCCTTACACGCTTGGAAGGGGATTTCAAATCCCTTTGCAAATAACCCTCAGTTATTGCCATTTTTTTTGACCTTGCAAGGATATATACAACTTGGAGGAAAAAATTTTTTTGGCCCCAAGCCCACTCCTTGGGCCCCTCCGAGGCAATCTACAATCCTTCCTTAAAATTTTTTTAACTGAAGACATTTCCATGTTCGGGTTAATAATGTCTTTCCCCGAACTTTGTCCAAGCTGAGGCGGGCCCCCCGGGGATTGTTCTACAAAAATTTTTTTTCCCTTGCTATAAAGATTGGCCTCTAGTCTCCATCCAATATTTTGGGCATCACCAAATTTTTGATGACTTTGCTAAGCTTGTGCAGGCCTGACGTCACCTCCTACATTTCTCCCAGCATTGGTCGCCCGTTTTCCAATTGGGCCACCGCACAGGGTTTAAATTTTCAACCATAACTCGCCAATTACTTTCCACTAACGCTCTGTCATCCCCCGATCATCCTTTGTACTCTATGGTCACGATCCCGAACGGATATCGGGTTTTCAGGCCTTCTTTTTGACCATAGGGGCCCTTTGAAACCCACATTCCTCTCAAAGGGGCAACTTTCCACAACCGCAACCTTCTTAAAACCCTCGCCTCTTTCAGGGGGAGCTGACGTCGAACCTCCTTTCCCTACTGTAAGACCAGGGCAAATGAGAGTAATTTATATAGTATTATCCCCTTAAATTATACCGGGGTTTTTTTAATTAGCAAATTAAAGAACCACTAGTTTTTTAATATTTTCTGATTTAGGGAAAATACCCAGGGAGAGTGTATATATATTTTATTTTTTTAGCAAAGGTTGGTATGAAAAATAAAATTTTTTATTTGGTGTGTTGGTAGGGAGGTAAAAGGGGAAGGTTGAAACAAGGTAGTCCTTGGAGGGGAATTTACCTATATTCCCTCTCCCCTTTGGCGAGTTTTATGTCATGTAGGGATTTAAATGTGTTTTAAATTTAGTCGCTCTCTCTGCCACTCTGGCATTGACTGAGCTACCCCCCCATACTCCACCTTATTTTTTCACTTGGATAAAAATTCTGTTTTTAGAAACTCCTGAACCAGCTTGAAATTTATTCCCGAAGAGAAATCGCGACGTTTTTATACTGTTTCCTTCATTTACGATGTAATGGCCTGTGTCCCAAATTTAGAACTTTTAAATGATATTTCCCCGCCAGGGAGTTTAGTGAAGGTGTCCATTCTCAAATTTTATACTCGCTACAAGTAATGTCATTTTTGGGAAGCAGTAAAATTCCCTACATTAACAAAGGAGTGACCCTATTTACAGTCCCCAAAGGGTCATATGTACATTCTATTCAAGCATTTTTTATGTGAATGAAGGTTTTTGGGCGAAAATGAATTTAATAATATTTATAAACTAAAAAGCATTAAAGTTTTTAAAAAAAAGAAACTAAAAAGACTGAGTAACATTATTTGCCTTACATTTT
>NW_026508507.1:0-12019 GCF_026875155.1 Cherax quadricarinatus
TTAATTTTTTCCCCAGTGGGGAAGAAGGGGAGATCCCTCTCCAAATCTGTATGTGGGCCACGGTTTTGTGCAATGATGGTTGTATATTTACTGTTTTTGTGGGGTTTGGGTAGTGTCCCTAGGAGAGTCGGGGCTGGCAGTAAGGCTGGGGGCTGGGTCTGGGTCAGCACTGGGGCTGGGGGGTGGGGCTGGGTCTGGGTCAGCGGCTGGGCCTGGGCCAGCATCAGCACTGTGGATATTAGTGCTATGACTGGGGGATGGGTCTGGCTTAGCACCATGTGGGTGACTAGGTAGTTTCGAGTCATCTGTTGTGGTATGGACATTCTGCATTTTTTGATACACTATCTCTTGCTCCCATGTTTTATATATTTTTGGTAGACTATCCAAGAGGTCATCCTTGTTTTCTTAATTATTTTTATCATTTATTACTCTCCTTAGTACCTTTCTGATACCTGCCCAAAGTTCTACATCTTTATTGCACAACCAGAAGCACCTTGCTAGTTCGAGGTCATTTTTTGAGGCTGTATTTAGTCTAGTACAAGAGATATGGTGTTTGGAAGAGCATAGGTTGCATGTGATTCTGGATTTCCTTCCAAGGATTTTTTTACATGTCCCACAGATATGCTGTGCTGACATCCTGTCTGTATCCTACTACACTCTGTATGCCACGGAAGAAAACTGATTTCCACTTTACCTTTCTCTTGCTGGTGCCAGTAATATGCAAGATGTATTTTAAACGAACCAAGTTTGCAGTATGTGGGTGGTGGTGTAGGGTGGGTGTTGGGTGGGTGGTGGGTGTAGGGTGGAGGGGTGGTGCAGGATGGGTGGTGGTGCAGGGGGTGGTGGGTGTAGGGTGGGTGGTGGTGCAGGGTGGGTGGTGGTGTAGGGTGGGTGGTGGGTGCAGGGTGGGTGGTGGTGTAGGGTGGGTGGTGGGTGCAGGGTGGGTGTGAGCCGGCAGACTTGCCCACACTGCCACACTTCACTTAGTTAGGCCTACGCTAACTTTGTATCCGACTACGTAATCAACGGGGCCATTTCTCTTTTATTTTCATATTTCTTACTTGCAAAACCTCTGTTTATTCTGTCTTTCCTTATTACCTGGTTTTCTGCTCGGAATATGGTACCACTTATAATATCAGGAGCCTTAGTAACTTTGTCTGATGGGATATCTAGTCTTAACTCTGCTATCTCTCCTTTAAACTCATCATTTACTGTCAATAATCCATCCACATTTGTTTAACGCACCCTAAGCTTTCTTTCTTTTGCTCTTGACTAGTTATTGTTGTTTAGTCGTTCTGTTTCTTGAGCCTCAGCCAGAGTGGTGAAGGTAGAGCTAGAGTTGTAGTGTGTACCACTTCAGGGACAGGAGTTGCAAGGTAGGAAATACAGGAGAAAGTATCGGGATTAGGAGAAAAGGTGTTGGGAAGGTGGGTGTTGGGAAGGTGGGTGTTTGGATGGTGATGTGGGCGTTGGGATGGTGATGTGGGTGTTGGGAAGGTGGGTGTTGGGATGGTGATGTGGGCGTTGGGATGGTGATGTGGGTGTTGGGATGGTGATGTGGGTGTTGGGAAGGTGATGTGGGTGTTGGGAAGGTGATGTAAGTGTTGGGAAGGCGGGATGGGTGTTGGGAAGGCGATGTGGGTGTCGTGAAAGGGGATGTGGGGGTTGGGGGGGATGGGGGATGTGGGTTTTTGGGGGAAAGGGGATGTGGGTGGGGGGGATGGTGTTAAAGGGGGTTGGGGGGGTTTTGTGTGTTGGGAAGGTGATTTGGGGGGTTGGGAAAGGGGGTTGGCGGTGTTGGGTTTGGGGATTGGGTTTGGGATGGTTTATGTGGGTGTTGGGAAGGTGGGGGTTTGGGGGGTTTTTGGGGGGGGGGGGGTAGGTGTTGGGAAGGTGATTTTGGGTGTTGGGGGGGGTGATTGGGTGTTGGGAAAAGGGGGATGGGGTGTTGGGAAGGTGGGGGGGTGTTGGAAAAGGTGTTTTGGGTGTTGAGAAGGTGATGTGGGTTTTTGGGAAAGGGGTTTTGGGGTTTTTGGGAAGGGGATGTGGGGGTTTTTTTGGGGTGGGGATATGGGGGTTTTTGGGGGGGTGATGTGGGTGTTGAGAAGGTGATGTGGGTGGTTTTGGGAAAGGGGATGGGGGTGTTGGGTTTGGGGTGGGGGGTGTTGGGATGGGGATGGGGGGTGTTGGGAAGGTGGGTTGGGTGTTGGGAAAGGTGCCCTGGGTGTTGGGGGGGGTGTTTTGGGGGTGTTGGGGGGTGAAGGGGGGTGTTGTGAGGTGGGGGTGGGTTTTTTGGGGTGGTGATGTGGGGGTTGGGGGTGGGTTTTGGGGGTTGGGAAGGTGAGGTGGGTGGGGGTAAGGCGGGGGGGGGTTTTTGGGTTTGGGATGTGGGTGTTGGGGTTTGGGGGGGTGGGGTGTTTTGGGGAAATTTATGTAGTTTTTTGGGAGAAGGGGGGGGCTGGGGGGTGGGGGGGGGTTGTTGGGAAAAGGGGATTTGGGTTTTTTTGGGAAGGTGGTTTTGGGGGGTTTTGGGGGGGTTGTGATGTGGGGTTGGGAAAAATTTTGGTGGGTTTTTAGAAGGCGGGGTGGGGTTTTTGGGGGGTGATGTGGGTGTTTTGGGGTGGTGACGCGGGGGGGGGAAAGGTGGGGTGGGGGGTTGGGGGGAAAGGGGAGTGGGTGTTGGGGGAAAGGGGGGGGTGGTGTTGGAAGGTATGTGGGTGTTGGGGAAAAAGATGTGGGTGTTTGGGGAAAGGGGATGTCGGGTGTTGGGATGGTGATTGGGTGTTTTGGGAAAGGGGGGGTGGGTTTTGGGGAAAATATGGGGGTTTGGGGTTTTTATGTGGGTTTTTGGAAAGGGGGGGTGGTTTGGGGAAGGGGGGGGGGGGGTTTGGAATGGTGATGTGGGTGTTGGGAAGGTCGGGGTTGGTGTTGGGGGAGGGGGGGGTTTTGGAAGGTGGGGTGGGGGTGGGGAAGGTATGTGGGTTTGCGATGGAATGTGGGTTTGGGAAGGTGGGGGGTGGAAGGGAAGGTGGGGGGGGTTGGGGAGGGGGGGGGGTGTTTGGAAGGGGGTGGGTGTTGGGAAGTGGAGTGGGCTGGGGAAGGGGATGGGTGTTGGGGAAGGGGGGGTGGGGGTTGGAAGGCTGTGGGTGTTGAAAAAGGTAGGGGGGTTGGGAGGGGGTGGGGGTTTGGGAAGTGGGGGGGGTTGGGGTGATGTGGGGGTTGGGAAGGGGGTGGTTTTTGGGGAAGGGGTTGGGGGTTGGGAAAAGGGGGTGGGGGGTTTGGGGGGTTGTGGTTTTGGGAAGGGGGGGGTGTTTGGGGAAAGGGAGTGGGTGTTGGGGAAAAGGGGGGATGGGTGTTTTAGAAGGGGATGTGGGGCTGGAGGGGGGGGGTGTTGGGAGGGGATGGGGTGTTGTGATGTGGGTGCTGGGAAAGTGGGGTGGGTGTTGGGAAGGTGACGTGGGTGTTGGAAAGGGTAGGGGGGGTGCTGGGAAGGTGATGTGGGTGTTGGAAGATAGGGTGGGTGTTGGGAAGGTGATGTGGGTGTTTGGAAGGTGGGGTGGGTGTTGGGAAGGTGATGTCGTGTTGGGAAAGTGGGATGGGTGTTGGGAAGGTGATGTGGATATTGGGAAGGTGGGGTGGGTGTTGGAAGGTGATGTGGGTGTTGGGAAGGTAGGGTGGGTGTTGGGAAGTTGATGTGGGTGTTTAGAAAGTGAGGGTGGGTGTTGGGAAGGTGGGGTAGGTGTTGGGAAGGGGGGGCCCTGGTGTTGGGAAGGTAGGGCGGGTTTTGGGGAAGGGGGGGGGGTGTTGGGAAGGTGGGGTGGGTGTTGGAAGGTGGGGTGGATATTGTGAAGGTGGGACGGGTGTTGAGAAGGTAGGGCGGGTGTTGGGAAGGTGGGGTGGGTGTTGGGAAGGTGGGGTGGGTGTTGGGAAGGTGGGTGGGTGTTGGGAAAGGGTGGCTGGTTTTGGGAAGGTGGGGTGGGTGTTGGGAAGGTGGGGTGGGTGTTTGGAAGGTGGGGTGGGTGTTAGGAAGGTGGGGTGGATGTTAGGAAGGTGGGGTGGGTGTTGGGAAGGTGGGGTGGGTGTTAAGAAGGTGGAGTGGGTGTATGGAAGGTGGGGTGGTGTTGGATGGTACGGTGGGTGTTGGGAAGATGGGGTGGGTGTTGGAAAGGTGGGAAGGTGTTGGGAAGGTGGGGTGGGTGTTGGGAAGGTGGGGTGGGTGTTGGGAAGGTGGGTGGGTGTTGGGAAGGTGGGGTGGGTGTTGGGAAGGTGGGGTGGGTTTGGGATGGTGAGGTGGGTGTTGGGATGGTGAGGTGGGTGTTAGGAAGGTGGGGTGGGTGTTGGGAAGGTGGGGTGGGTGTTAGGAAGGTGGGGTGGGTGTTGGAAGGTGGGGTGGGTGTTGGGAAGGTGGGGTGGTGTTGGGAAGGTGGGGTGGGTGTTAGGAAGGTGGGTGGGTGTTGGGAAGGTGGGTGGGTGTTGGGAAGGTGAGGTGGGTGTTGGGAAGGTGGGGTGGGTGTTGGGAAGGTGGGGTGGGTGTTAGGAAGGTGGGGTGGGTGTTGGGAAGATGGGGTGGGTGTTGGAAGGTGGGAAGGTGTTGGGAAGGTGGGGTGGGTGTTGGGAAGGTGGGTGGGTGTTGGGAAGGTGGGGTGGGTGTTGGGATGGTGAGGTGGGTGCAGGAGAGCAGTGGTTGGGCTTGACGAAGTTCCTTGGAGTTGGCCATTCCTTCTACATGTTGTCCTCTTTTCCTCTATCTTTTTTAAATACTGACTCAACTGATCCGTTGCCATCTCATTCCTTTCTACAGTTGTACAGTAACATCAAGTGTCTTTCAGTATTGCTATATCATGTATCTTCATCCTGACTGTGTCCAGTTTAGTTTGATTGGTGTACATCCTTACTGTGGCATGCTCTTTTTTTAAAGAGTACATCATCTTTATTCGGCATATGTACACACTCTCAAATTGGCTACCTCACAACCAGCGAACCAGGCACTAAGGATATGACGATTCATGGGGCCCCGTCGTTAAATCAGTACCTTGGCTCAGCCAATCATAGGTGGTTCTGACAATTGCGGATGTGTTGTGGTGTCACACACATTCTACCATTGCCAGTTCCACACAGCTGCTGCTTGAAAGCGGTGGTCTAGATTCTGGCTGTGGTTTTGCCTTGACTCAATGTGTTGTACACATATATTTCCAATTATTGTATATAGTGTACATAGTTGTAAAAATTTATATATACTTAGTGATGGAAAATACAGTTCAAAGTTTACTGCTTTTCCGAGTTTCCACATTACTGTTAATTTATCCAGGTCATCCTTTGGCTAGTCTACTATTAATATTTTGGGTCATGGAGTAGGTAGTGGCAAAGTGGTCCCTTAATTTGCTAAAGTCCTTGCCATTAAAAATTATCCAGTACCTCATGATAGAAAATCCCTGCAACGTTTCCTAGGTATGGTAGGATTTTATAGAAGATTCTGCAAGAATTTTGCAGATGTCGCAGCCCCTTTAACGTCTCTTACCAGTCACAAATCCCACTTTCAATGGTCTCCTGTATGTCAAGACGCTTTTCCAAAAATAAAGGGCATCCTTTGTACGCACCCGTTTTTTGGCTCCGATTTCACAACCTTTTACTTTAAAATTGATGTTTTGAGTGGGATGGGGGCAGTACTTCTGCAATCTGGGGACATGGGCTGTAGCCTTGGCTTTTTCTGGCCAAATACCATCTTATTGGTTCACCATCATTGGGTCTCCAAGGGGGGTGTGTTGTGGTGTCACACCTTTCCACCATTCCCATTCCACACAGTGATTTGAAAGCGGAGGTCTATCTCTGGCTGGGTTTTGCCTTGACCACCGTGCTGACACAATATTTTCAATTATTGTATAAGTGAACATAGTTGTAAAAATCTATATATATCTGTAAAGGGAAAAATAAAATTAAAAGTTCACGCTTTTTTTATTTTCTCTCCAATCCTTTATCTCGGGAAAACATGCCTTGATTAACGGGGAGCGTAATATTTTTTTTTTTTTTTTTTTTTTTTTTACACGGGTTGACAAGGAAAGGGGATCCCTAGCTCTTTGACAGCTATTTACGGGTTTTAAGGTTTTCCTAACTTTTTTGGGCAAGCTAAGACTGTTACCAACTCGCTCTTTTTAAAAAGCATTTTTATTGTTAGAGACATACAAATGGAAACAGGATAATTGGAGGGCCATCGTGGGCCAGCATTTTCATTTATCAATGACTTATCTCTTTACATCATATCCTGTACGAATGTGTTCCACTGGCATCCTGGGTAGTTGATCCAATTTCTGGGAAAAGGGGTACAACCGAGTGAAGTTCTGCTTTTGCCCGCTTGGGGGCTAAAAAAACTTGTTTTCACGCTGCCCCCGAAGGGCCCAAGGGGTATTTTGACAATTTTGGGCCCTTTGTACATAACGTAAGGCCCCCACATCCTCCTTTTAAAGGCTCGCTGAAATACGATCTATCCAGGAGGGTCCAGGCGAAGATGAGAGTCTTGCTCTGTTCTCTACCTGCAAGCAGTCGCGATGAGGGGGGGGGGGAGGCAAACCAAGAAATGGAGCATACCAAGGGCGAGGTATTTGTCCCTCGTCGGATCTTCGCCCTACTGCAACAGATGGGAGATGGGCAAGTGCTGAAAGTTCCCGGCTGCCTTGTTTGCAAGATTACAACAGGGTTCTTCTTGGTTAGTTTGGGGTCAAATTTCACCTAAAGGATCAACTTCTTCTCCAGTGCCAACACCCTCCCATTCATCCTTACTACTGCCCAGCTTTACATCAGGGTGCCTAAAAACATCATCATTTGCGTTTTCTCAGGCAAATTTATTTTGCCATCTATTTCCCCAAGCTATATGCTCTCAGCTGGGTTTGATGTAGTTGAGCAGGGGCATTTCTTCTTTTGGAAAAGTGAATGTCAGTGTACAGCTCGATAGCTTGTTCTGGGATGAGATGAAGAAGGTCGTTGAATAGACATTCCTACAATGGACCCAGCCCCCCTTTGTGGAAATTTGCCCCATGGGATGTCTTGCGTTCCGTTCCTTAGAATCACTTAGAGATCTCCCAGAAGGTAATCACTGAGGAGACATAGCGTAAGCCGAAAATTCCCGGCTTGAATTTTTCTAAGAGGCCCTTTTTCCACACCCGTCGAAAGCGCCAGCAAAGTCCAGTGCTACACACAGCTGACTTTGGACACCCATGACGGTGCCACTTGTGGAGAGGTTTAAACAACAGACGCACAGAGAAACCTTTTTCCTGAACCAATTCGATCACAAGCTGAGTGTAGTCAAAAAACCTGTCATTTTTTGAGTTTATGCTCAAGATTTTACCAGGATTACAGGAGTGACACGGGTCGTAGTTCTGATTTTTGCTTCTCTTTTTTTTGTGAACGGGGACACATTTCCCTCTTTCCATAGGGGGCCTTTTTACACGTACTGGGCTTGCGAAAGATGCGGTTAAAAGGGCGCTAGCTGGCTGCACATCTTCCCCCAGAAACGTTGGCTAATTTGTCTGGGCCCCGCCTTTTTTGGGTCAAGCGATTTAAGTAGGAAAAAGCACCCCCTCCTGCCTTTGTCCCCAAATGACAGTTTTACACAGTTCTTGCATAGCCAAGGGGGGGTCCCTTCTGATCAAAACTTGCATTTTGGTAAAAGTGTTAGAAAGGGGGTCCGCTTCTCTTGAAATGTAGGGGTGGTCCCACCCCTGTCGATTTAGAGGTGAAAAATTCATCGGGCAGAAACCTTGTCTGTCTTGCCCGGGGGAAACCCACCAGGTTTGGAGCCTACCCTCCCTGATGCTAATTTTTCTTTTAGTGCCCAACCCCTTTTAAAATGGCCCTTTTGAACACCCCAATGCCACGGCTTGCTGTGCAATTCCGTTATAGGTGTAGGATTCTCTTATCCCTTCCCCACGTTTGTACTTAGCACAGCCCCCTTCTACAACGAAACCCCCAAAACCAAAGGTGATCTGTAGGTTTCGTAAAAATTTCCCGGGGAGAATGTGTTCTTGTTGAATTAAGGATGTGTCCAGTAAAGGGTTTTTCACTTGGTTGTCACACCCCCTTGGAGAAGAGCACCCATCGGTTGTGGCGAGTCAGAGCAAAGGGCTGGCCAATTACCCTTCCCCTAGCCGGGTTTTTGCGGGGGACTCCTCACCCTTTTTGTTGGGGTCTTAAATGTGGTAAAAACGCCTTGTGGGCAGAGATCCAACGTGCCGAGGGGGTTACAAATGACTATGCCCCTTCTGCCCGATCACCACTACTGATCAAGGGGGAGCCCGAGATATGAGTAGGAAGTCAAAATTTCTCAGTCAAAAACCCGCAAGAAGGTCACAAAGTCCCTCTGTATAAGGTCTGGTTGAGGCACCAAAAATTATAATTTGACAGTTGTGTTGTAGCAAAAGGGGTCAATTTTTCCCCTTAGGAAGTTGATAGGGGCTGCAGTTGCCACTGAGGTCTGTAATTGACAGCTAGTACAAGTACTAGTGTTTATACAAGCTTGAAGAACATATTTAAGATGTTAAGGGTGGGGCATCATGGCGGGCATGAACACTTTTTAAAAAGCAACACAACCTCCCCTTGTCCTTGCCGTCTCTTTCATCCATGGGTTAGCCAGCAATTCTTGCAAAATTTTCTGGAGTCCTGTCATCCAAAAATGTTTCAAAAACAGCTTCAAAGTCGGGACGTCCCAGTGTTCCAAAACTATGTGTGAGCTCCCAAAATTATAATGAAAAACCCCAATGTTGGGCCCACAGGATTGGGTAGACTGGGGCCCCCCCTGATGAAGGGCAGCTTGAGGTGGTGGGGGTTAGGGAAAGTAAGGTGCCGCCCCTTTAAGGGGGTAGGGTACTGAGGCAACTGCAGGGATGTAGGTCTTGGCTTGTATAAGGCCAATCCCACCCTGGGCTGGGATAGGAGTAGCAAGTGGGTGAGTGTGAGTGTGTTCACCTATTTAAGATCCGGGTTTGTTCTGAGAACAGGTCTCTAAACAGGTGGGGCCCTGCGTAATTCCTTTTTCTTCCGACACTGGTCCCCTTGTCCCTTTTTTGTGCAGTAATTACCCTGGGATCTCGAGGCAGTTGTTGGGATGTGCCCCTTCCGGGGCAGCGAACACAGCCTAGGGCCTGGGGGGGTGGGCTAGGTTTTTTTGCACCTCCTTGGGTTTTGCAGATTTGTCCTCAGATTCTCCCCGGAAATGTGTTAGTGGAGGGGGGCGGGTGTAGATTCTTCCTCCCCCCTCCTCCTCCACGTCCTCTGCCCCGTCCTTACCAGTTCTGACAGATTTTTCCCCGCTGTTCGACTTTTGGGCAGTAGGGACATGTGCAGTGAAGTTCCCTGATCATTAACTGCACCGTTCTCTTGTGGAGAAACTCCCGGGTAAAAACTTGCTGACGAAGCAATGCTACCAGATTCTAAATAGTTCGGCAGGTGTTTACAGGGTAGGATCAAGATGGTATTGCACTGTCAAGTAGACTGGCATGGGGAACAGAGATGTCAGGGGGTAGGAAAATTAACATCCAGGCTTCCCTCGTTGCTGGGGAAAAGATTTGTTCCCTCTGTGGTGGCAGAAATTTGTTAGAATTCCCAAAAGGGAGGTTTTGAACTCTGTCAGTCTGTGGGACCTTTCGAGAAAGAATTCCAAAGTTGTTTACCCCTGATTAAGCTCAGTGTGGGACTTTAGTCTTTGTCAATGTGCACCCTCAGTGACATTTCTACTTGATGCGGCTTTCAGGGCCCCTTTCAATAGCTTGTAGGTTATCTATTGATTTGGAGTCATGAAATGTTCCCCGTGATGGATTTCTTAGCTGCAACTTTTCAAAACAGCCCAAGGGGGGTCTTGATCTTTGGACAGGGGTCCCCGAGGTAGGGCTTCTAAACCCTTTTCCTGTAGCTCCCGGGGTATCCAATTACCACAGGATTATGATATCCTTAATTTTTTGAAATTTTTTCAAAACCCGGTTGCAACAAAATTTTTTCTTCTTGAATGCATCTTGTGGCGTAGTTGGAACAAATAGCTCCTTACTTAAAAAATTTTGTCCCCTTTTGGGATACCCCCCAAAACACTGCGTAATACGGGGGTATTTTACCGATAAAAAAATTATCACCCACTATTCTCCTACTATACTTAAGGAAAAATAAATCAACTTTTTTATTTTCTCGTCCCGGCTTTTTGACCCCCGTTCTGCCTCCCGCTTTCCCTTTGATCTCACAAAAATGTTTTTTTTTTTTTACCCCATTGCCTCTGGGTTTCCCTTTTATACTTCTCTGCTTCCCTCATTTTGAGATCTCTGCCAGTGTTTTTTTTTTTTTATCTCCCCATCTTCATTCTTCTTTGATTTCTGCTCCATCTGCCCCCCACTTTTATTTTTTCCCTGATTTCCCTTTTATTTTTTACTTCCTCTTCCAGTTTAAAACTCTTCATTAAAAACACTTTTTCCCATTTTCCTGATTCTCAACCCCCTACTTGCCTCATTGTATATTCCAAAACGTCCCCAAGATAAAAGAATTTTCTTTCCCTTTCTAATGATTGTTCCTTAAATTATTTATTACATTTCAATAGTGAACTCACCTCTTTTATCTCCTCGACTTCTCGGTTTGGGTGTTTTTAATTTTCCCGTTTCTTGCACTCGGGAATAAAAACAATTTCCTTAAGGATCCAGTAGGGATTGTTGCCTGGGTATGTGTTGGGGTGTTTGGTAGTGTGTGTACTCACCCATTTGTGGTGCAAGGGTCGAGTCCCTAGCGCCCGGCCCCCCCCTCTTCTCTGGGCGCTACCAGGTTCCCTTCTTCCTCTCCAGTGCCAAATTCACCTCTCTTTAAAACTGAACGGATCCTGCCCACCATCCCTACATAACCCAAGTTTTTTCACTTCATGATAACTCAGTACGTGATCATCTGAGTTTCAATTCCCTTTGTTTCCCCCCTTTTTTCCTGTGTCCCTTCATAAACCTTTGGTCCCAACCCCCTTTTCAATTCCTCCCTCTCCCTCCTGTCCTCCAGTGTCGTCATGTTGAATTCGCTAAACCTCTCCTCGTAGGACATACCCCTTAGCTCCAGAACTAGTCTTGCTGCAAACCTTTGCATTTTCTCAAATATCTTGACGTGCTTTACCAGGTGTGGGCTCCATACTGGTGTTGCATACTCCAATATAAGCCTGAGGTACAAGGTGTGTACAGTGTGGTGAATGCATCCTTACTCAGGTGTCGAAACGCAGTTAGGTGTTCCAGGCTCCTATATGGCGCAGCATTTATTTAGTTGGTCTGTGCCTCAAGGGATGCGCTATGTGAGATACTCGCCCCAAGACCCTTTTCCTTGAATGATATTTGCACCCCAATCACTCCCCAGGCACCGCCAACCATGTCCCAAACTTCCTTCCCAGCTCTGCCTGGATCAAGTGGGACTCCTCAGCTCTCTACCAATGGTTCCAATGTTTGGAATTCTGCCCCTCTTGGAGCGCCCCAATCTAACCCTCACTTACAACAGACACAACAACAAGGTTCAGTCGCATCTCATGTGTCTCAGGTATCCACAGACGGGGATATAACGAGAGCACAACTAATGTACTTGGTGGCCAAAGACACAGCAGGTGGTGATATTCAACTCTGCTCTCGTGTTTTGAATGATCTGTTAATGGCAAATGGGATCACTCCCATCATTACCCCTGAAAATGTGAAGGCCATTATGACCCAGCCTTCTCATAACAAGAAGTATGTACCATACTCTACATCTAAAAATAAGCCTAAGTCATCCCTGGTCCAGGGATCGCCCTCCTCGCAAACCCAGGTTGACAACTCCTCTCAACCCGATAAGTCAACACCTGAACATAACAATGCCCCAGAAAGTGGTGCCTACTCTCCCGCTATTGTAGCTGATCCTGTTGAACAGGAACTTTCCCAAGGTAACTCACCTTGCCGATCTAATATTCCCTTGGAGCCTACACAGTCTCCCATTTAACTCTCACGAGCCTCTGCTTCCTAAACTGAGAATAGCATACCTCAGTTTATGATGAAAG
>NW_026508508.1:0-13310 GCF_026875155.1 Cherax quadricarinatus
TTTGTAGTGCCGTAAGTTACAATATTACGTTCACAGCTCAAGGGTAAAGCCTTGGACTTGGTCCGGCATTACCAAACCACCGACACCAATTACCAACATGCCAAAGACCAATTAAAGGACGCGTTTGGCAACACTGAGGAGATAAAGGTAGCTATACTTTATCGGTTGTTGGATCTAGAGGCTTGTCGCCATGATCGTCAGAGCCTAGAGAAGTTCCGAATCGAAGTTATGAGTTTGACGAATAGTCTTAAAGATTTACATGATTGGGTAAGTCGGAATGGTTCATAAGTCAGGTGATTCAGAGGAAACTGGCTGGCACTACAGTGCATGAGTTACACTTGAAATATCAGATGAATAGGTTCACGATAAAACAAATTATTGAAGGGTTAGGGGATCTCATATCTCACCTGAGCGTAGGTCAGGGGGAGAAATTACCTACCAAGGAGAAGTCGGTCAACTTCCCCAGACATTCGAGAGATAGACCTAAACCACCTCCTACTAAGGTAGGCACGTATTATGCCCAGGAGGGGATTACATGGACGAGTTCGTGTCTACGAGAAGGGTTATCAAGGAGGGTGTGGGCCTGTACAGGACTGGACAGCTGACGGATAATGAACAGGAAATGTGTTCTTTATTTAATGACTATTTTTTTGTCAGTTTTTACACAGGAAGATGTAAATGAGATTCCAGTAATTAACAATTATTTAGTTCCTGATGAATTTAAGTTAACTAATATTACTGTCACGAGGGACATGGTTATTAAACAGATAGACAAACTGAAACAAAATAAGTCCCCGGGACCCGATGAGTTGTTTTCAAGGGTACTTAAGGAATGCAAGATGGAGCTTAGTCAGCCGTTAACGAGTGTATTCAATGCGTCCATCCTTACCAGTGTTGTGCCAGAGTTGTGGAAGATGGCTAATGTGGTTCCTATATTCAAATCAGGGGATAAGCCCACTCCTTCAAATTACCGTCCAATAAGCTGACATCTATAGTGGGCAAGTTATTAGAATCATTTATAGCTGACATTATCAGAAGTCACCTTGAAGAGCATGACTTGATAAATGAATCTCAGCATGGATTCACGAGAGGTCGTTCCTGCCTGACAAACTTACTGACGTTCTTCAATAGAACATTTGAGGCAGTTGACAGTGATAAGGAATATGATATTGTTTATTTGGATTTTAGTAAAGCCTTCGACAGAGTACCTCACAAGAGACTCTTAAGAAAGTGGCAGCTCATGGTATAGGAGGTAAAGTTCTAGCATGGATAGAGGCATGGCTTACCAATAGAAAGCAGAGAGTTCTATTAATGGAGTGAAATCTGAATGGGGATTAGTCACTAGTGGCGTTCCACAAGGATCAGTTTTAGGCCCTCTCCTGTTCATAATTTACATTAATGACCTTGATGAAGGGATTACTAGTGACATGAGTAAGTTTGCTGATGTAAAGTAAAAGGACACAAGTGCAACTAATGTGACATTTATTGTGGCAACGTTTCGCTCTCCAGGAGCTTTATCAAGCCATTACAAACAATACATGGACACAGAGGGTATATAAAGGCTCAAAGTGAGGTGAATACTAGTGAGGTACCATTTCGATGTTCACTAGTGGTAGTAGTAGTAGTAGTGGTAGTGACAAAAGTAATACAATATGGTAGAGCAATTAATTCGTACATGAGTAAAAGGATATAAAAGCTATTACTTGGGTAACATAAAAATAGGTTGGACAAATATAGATGGAAATGAGGCAGCTTGTTTCAGTGTTCACTCTCTGTGCTTTGTTGTAGTATAACAGGAGAGACTATGTGATGGCAGGTTTTACTGTTTTCAGGAGGATTCTTGCTAAGATTCGGAGATGGTGAAGCTCCCGTTGTTTTGTTTAATTGTATTCGAAACAGCGATCAGTGCTGATTCGAGGCACTTGCGCCCTGCGGAAATTAGTTTCTTTGATCACTAATTGGGCGTCTCTGAATTTCGTGAGATGATTGGTGGAATTTCGGTGTTGTACACAGGCGTTGTCAGGTTATCGTTCCTACATGCGTAAATGTGTTCATTGAGGCGAGTGTCGAGGTTTTGGCTGTTTCACCTACGTAAATCTTGTCACAGCCTCCCCAGGGTATAGTGTAAACTCCTGCATTGACTGGTTCGTGGTGCTTGATTTTGTCCTGGTTATATCCTTTATTGAAGTGCTAGAAGCGTTTGGCGACTCTGGTGTTAGCTTGTGAAGTACTTTTGAGACGTTCAGTGCAACCTGACTGTTGGGAAAAATTATAACTTTGCTGGGAGTGGTGCTGATGCGTGGAGAATTTATGATCTGAAGAGCTCTTTTCTTGCAGTCTTTGATAAAAAAAGAGGAAAATGTAACTCTGTGAATGTTTGGTGAATGTATGTACACTCCTCGTCAAGAAACTCAGGACTACAAATTCGGTATGCTCTTAGGAAAAACCCGATGATGATGCCTCTTTTGGTCTTGGTATTTGACGGGAAATTTAAAAGTGTGTGAGATCGTTTTTTTGGTGGGTTTCCGTAAACTTGAAATTTAGGTTGTTGTTACTTTGTGAATGAGGACGTCGAGGAAAGGTTAGCTTGTCATTGGACTCTTTTCTAGTGTAAACTGGATCGCCGATTCAACTGCGTTGAGCCTTGCCTGAAGATCCGTACATCAAAACGTTTTGGAGTTATTACGAGGACATCGTCACGTAACGTAACCAAGTGACGCTTGAAGGGATGATGTTGGCGAAGTGTTCGGACTCTAGGTGTTCCATGTATAAGTTGGCTAGGATGGCACTTATGGGGACCCATTCCCATGCCGTAGGTTTGTTTGTAGAGCTTGTTATTGAAGAAAAACAGTTGAAATTAACACAGAGTTCAATTAAGTCAACAAAATCTCCGGGAGGTAGAGGAAGATTAAGGTCCTGATTGACTTTACGTCGTAGAACCTCGATGGCCTTTTTTGGTAGGTTACTTTTGTGAAGAGGGAAGTCACATCCAAACTGCTTAGTTTCTTGTTACGGATGGAGAGGTTACGGATGCGGTTGAGAGGTCACCTGAGTGTTTAAGATGAGCGGGGCTGATGGTCCCAGAAGGCAGGAAAGATGTTTGGCAAGAACCCCGGCTGTTTGTGTGGAGCACTGCCTATTCCTGACGTGATTGGTCTGAGAGGAATATTGTGTTTATGGGGTCTTGGGTAAACCATACATGTGTGCTGGTTTTAGGGTTGCTTGGTAACAGTACAGAAGTTTCTTCCCTTCTCTAGTGCATTTGAGTATTTGTCTGGTTTTGTATAGAAAATCTTTGGTGAGGTCTCCCACTGTTGAGTGTGATGGGTTCGTTGAAAGATTGATCATTCAAAAGGTCCATCATTTTAGTGTTGTAGTCACTGGTGTTGAGGATGACGACTCCACCTCCTTTGTCGGCGGTGGTGACGATAATTTTTGGGGTCGTTGGCGAGTTCTTTTAAGGGCAGGGGATGTATCGTCTAGGAAGATTGGAAGTAGAGGTTTTACATTAAAGCTGCAGTGAGAAGGCCCTGTATATTTAAACCCTTCTGGGAAATTGCTGTCACTGTGTCTATGGTTTCTGGTAACTAGATTTAGTTGATAGTTAGGTTTGCGTATGTTGGTGGTAAATTTTGAGTCCAGACTCAGTGCTTGGGTTTTTTGTAGTCGGTTAGGTGCGTGACGATAAGTTGTTTATCAGGGATTCACGTCCCATTTCCTTCCATCGACTGTTAGAGCAGAGGTACTGAAGTTTGCGATTGAGTTTGATCTTCTGTTGGAGGTTAGCTGTGGTGACTGTGCTGGGGAATATGCTCGCAGTGTGTTTGGGCAATCTGAAGACTGGCCCTCATATTCCTTGCAGTTTCAAAGGTTTCCTTAGCGATGTTAGAAAGTTCTTCGGCACATTCAGTAAGCTTGGGTAGCTGGAGAGAAGGGGTGCTTGGAGTTGGAGAGTTGTGCAGGATTAGACTTAGGGATCACCTTCTCTGCCAGGCAATCTTGTAGGAAGTTGTGTCTGTTGCGATAGCTGTGAGCACGAAGAAGGGTGTCCCAAAAAACGTCTGCATGAATGTCCATTATGTTGCGGTGGGCCGACACATTGTAATAAAGTTGGTAGAATTACCGACAATATGTAAAGTAAAAGGACACAAGTGCAACTAATGTGACATTTATTGTGGCAACGTTTCGCTCTCCAGGAGCTTTATCAAGCCATTACAAACAATACATGGACACAGAGGGTATATAAAGGCTCAGAGTGAGGTGAATACTAGTGAGGTACCATTTCGATGTTCACTAGTGGTAGTAGTAGTAGTAGTAGTTTGTAGTAGTTGTGGTAGTAACAAAAGTAATACAATATGGTAGAGCAATTAATTGTACATGAGTAAAAGGATATAAAAGCTATTACTTGGGTAACATAAAAATAGGTTTGGACAAATATAGACTGGAATGAGGCAGCTTGTTTCAGTGTTCACTCTCTGTGCTTTGGTAGTATAACAGGAGAGACTATGTGATGGCAGGGTTTACTGTTTTCAGGAGGTTCTTGCTAAGACTTCGGAAAATGGTTTAAAATGCCGTTGTTTTGTTTAATTGTATTCGAAACAGCGATCAGTGCTGATTCGAGGCACTTGCGTCTGCGGAAATTAGTTTCTTTGATCACTAATTGGGCATCTCTGAAATTCATGAGATGATTGGTGGAATTTCAGTGTTGTACACAGGCGTTGTTCAGGTTATCGTTCCTACATGCGTAAATGTGTTCATTGAGGCGGGGTTGTCGAGGTTTCTGGCTGTTTCACCTACGTAAATCTTGTCAAAAGCCTCCACAGGGTATAGTGTAAAACTCCTGCTTTTAGTGGTTCGGGGGGTGCTTGGATTTTGTCCTGGTTATATCCTTTATTGAAGTGCTAGAAGCGATGGCGACTCTGGTTTTTAGCTTGTGAAAGTACTTTTGAGGGCGTCAGTGCAACCCGCTGTTGGGAAGAATTATAACTTTTCTGGGGAGTGGTGCTGATGCGTGGAGAATTTATGATCTGAAGAGCTCTTTTCTTGCAGTCTTTGATGAAAAAAAGAAGGAAAAAGTAACTCTGTGAATGTTTGGTGAATATTTTGTACACTCCTCGTCAAGAAACTCAGGACTTCAAATTCGGTATGCTTTAGGAAAAACCGATGATGATGCCTCTTTTGGTCTTGATATCTTGACTGGAATAGAAGTGTGTGAGATCGTTTTTTTTGGTGGGTTTCCCATAAACTTGAAATCTTAGGTTGTTGTCTACTTTGTGAATGAGGACGTCGAGGAAAGGTAGCTTGTCATTGGACTCTTCTTCTAGTGTAAAATGGATCGCCGATTCAACTGCGTTGAGCCTTGCCTGAAAATCCCGTACATCAAAACTTTTGGAGTTATTACGAGGACATCGTCCACGTAACGTAACCAAGTGACGCTTGAAGGGATGATGTTGGCGAAGTGTTCGGACTCTAGGTGTTCCATGTATAAGTTGGCTAGGATGGCACTTTGGGGAACCCCATTCCCATGCCGTTTGGTTTGCTTGTAGAGCTTGTTATTGAAAGAAAAACAGTTGAAATTAACACAGAGTTCAATTAAGTCAACAAAATCTCCGGGAGGTAGAGGAAGATTAAGGTCCTGATTTGGGCTTTACGTCGTAGAAACCCCGATGGGGTTTTTTGGTAGGTACTTTTGTGAAGAGGGAAGTCACATCCAAACTGTTAGTTTCTTGTTACGGATGGAGAGGTTACGGGATGCGGTTGAGAAGGTCACCTGAGTGTTTAAGATGAGCGGGGCTGAATGGTCCCCCGAAGGCAGGAAAGATGTTTGGCAAGAAATCGGCTAGTTTGTGTGGAGCACTGCCTATTCCTGACGTGGGTTGGTCTGAGAGGAAATATTGTGGGTTTTTGGGTCTTGGGTAAACCATACATGTGTGCTGGTTTAGGGGGTTTCTTTGGGAACAAGTACAGAAGTTTCTTCCCTTCTCTAGTGCGTTTGAGTATTTGTCTGGTTTTGTAAAAGATAATTTTGGTAAAGCGTTCCCACTGTTGAGTGCGAGGGGGGCCCTGTGAAAAAGATTTAGTAGGGGGAATAAAAACACCCAAAAACCCTCGACACCCCCCCAAAATAAACCCCATTTACGTTTGTAAGGGAATTTTTCCTGAAAAAACGCCTGTGTACAACACCAAAATTTTCCCCCTTCTTTTCCATGAAATTCAGGGGACCCCCAATTTTAGTGATCAAAGAAATTTAATTTTCCCGCAGACGAAGTCCCTCGAATCAGCACTGCCCGCTTTTTCCAAATACAATTAAACAAAAAAAACGGGCAGCTTCACCATCTCCAAAGTCTTAGCAAGAACCCCTGAAAACAAAAAACCCCCGCCACCCAAATAGTCTTCCTTTTAAACTACAAAAAGCACGATTTAAACACTGAAACAAGCTCCCTCATTCCAGTCTTTTTGTCCAAACCATTTTTTTTTACCCAAGTAAGGTTTTTTATACCCTTTTTTATCATGTACAAATTAATTGCTTACCATATTGTATTATTTTGTTACTACCACTACTACTACTTTTAATACTACTACCATAGTAAAACTTCGAAAGGGTTTCCTCACTAGTATTCCCTCAATCTGAGCCTTTATTCCCCCTCTGTGTCCAGTATTGTTTTTTAAGGGGTTTGTAAGCCCGGGGAGAGCAGAAAGTTGCAATAAAAATGTCACATTAGTTGCACTTGGGGTCCTTTTACTTTACATATTGTCGGTAATTCTCCCAAATTTTTTTAAAAAAATTTGCTTTGATACAAAGATAGGCCTTTTTAAATTCACTCTGAGGGGGAAAATACCCAATGAACCCCAAGGCGTTTTGGGAACTTTTTAAATTTTCTTGGTCTGTAAAATGGCAGAGGGAAGTTTAATGTGGAAAAGTGTAAGGACTTGCCCTTGGTAATGAAAATAACCCTCGAAGCTATAATCTGGGTTTGAAGTAGAGTTGGGTTTCTTACGGGAATGTAAAAAAAGGATTTGGGGAGTCTTGGTAAGCAGAAATTTTAAACCCAAGACAGCAGTCCCCTTAGTGTCCCGCAACAAGGCCAACGTTTTCTTGGATTTTAAAGAAGTATAAGAAAACAAAAGTAAAAAGTTTTTTTAACAGCTTTTATACATCATGGGTGGGGGCCTCATTTGATTTTTGTGCTCATTTTTTGGTCCCCTTTATTTAAAAGGATGGACATCGATTTCCATTAGGGGAAAATACAGAGAAGAATGCCCAAAAATTGTTTTTACTGTGAAGGAACCTCCTGTATGAAGATAGACTTAAAACCCCTTAAATCTTTCCCTCTCTGGAGAGGCGTAGAATGAGGGGGGGATATCATTGAAGTGTTTTAAGTTTGGGTGCGGGGGATAAACAAGGGAGACATTAATAAAAATACTGAGGGTTTTCGAACCGTTAAGAAAAAGGGAAATAATGGAATTTTGTTGGATAAAATTTTGATTTGAACATTAAAAAAGGGATAAAATACCGCCCGGTTTTTTTGGTAAGAGCATTTGCAAAACTTGGTATTTTATTTTGAAACGTTTCCCCCCACCAGTGGCTTCATCAGTCCCTAAAAAGGAGAATCTTGAAGAAAAAGGAGAAGGGGTGAGGTAATCGGCCTTAAAACCCTTTTGTTGATGTGGTCAGTCCTTTAATTCTATTAAAAAATGATGGTTTTCCCATCGGTGAAGGTTTAGGGATGATTAACCCCATTCTTTCCCCTGTTTTTTAAGGGTTTCCCTTTTTATGGACTGACGAAAACCACTGTGTGGGGGGAAACGTTTCGAAAAAAAAAGATAACCAAAATGTTGAAGATTGAGCCCTTATGAGCATATGGAAAACCCTTTTTCGGAAACGTTTCGCCCAAGTGGGTTATCAAATCAATACAAAGAGGAATGCGTAAGGGGGAGGAGAAAGAGGGAATTTTGCCCCCCAACCTGGGTCGAGGGGTTCAGTCCATCATTGACTTTCCAAAAAAGAGGGGTGATTACCTCATTCTCCCCCTTCCTTACGCTTCCTTTTTTGATTTGGGCTGGGGGAAGTCAATGGGGTGGGGAAAGTTTCCTGAATTAAAAATTTCCATAAGCTGCATAAGTGTTTTAAACTTCAAAATTGTCGGTTTTTCAAAACCCTTTATCACAAAACCCAACTGTTGCAAAATGGGTCTTACCCCAACAATTTTGATTTAGAAAAGGGCATAGGTAAGTACTGGGGTTTTTTAAAAGAGTTGTAGGGTGCGGTTTGGAAAAAGTTTCCCCCGTGGGGGGATAGAGGCTAGGGGCCCTTTGGGGGCTTTAAGAAGGACGGGACAAATATATGAGGGGGGGGGGCCCGGGTTTGTTGGGTTTAAAAGGGGGAAGGGGGTTTTTTCTTGAGTAGCTTTTGGTGATGTCGTTTTTATAAGGACCTCCCCGTATTTGGGCCCGGGAGGCCTTTGCAGTGTTCCCACTTCTTTTGTTTTTTGTGAGGGGCCCTTATAAAGTATGGCAGCCTTTTACCCCGGGTCCACTAGCTTTTGGAAAGAGTTTAAGGATTTTACCCTATAAGGGCTTGTTTTCCTTTTTTGCTTGCCTCCCGGGAGGGCCCCAGGGTTAGCCGGAGAAAAAGTGGAAATCCGGGGCCCTTAAAGTCCATGGTTTTAATGGGGAGCTCCCTGCTGGACCGGTTAGGAATTTCTGCCCGGTGGAAAAAAGGAGGGGGGCTTTTGGGGTTGGGGGGCCCCACAACCCCATAGACAGTTGGGCTCAAATTGGGAAGGTACCCGGTTGGGTGTCCAAAAGGGAGTGGATGGGGAAGGGAATAACCTAGTGGGGTGACCAGTGGGGAAAATTTGGTATCCTACCCCGGGGTTTTAAGAGGTGGGCTTTTCCCTTTGGGTGCCCTCTGAAGGCAGTGGGGGGGCCCCGTTGGGAGTAAATTTTCACTCACGAAAACCCGCCTAACCTCTCTTTCCCCCCGGGGGGTGAGAGGGCCACCTTAAAAACTGGGATTTTGAACCGCCCTTTTAAATTAACCCTGGAAACCCCGGGTTTGGTTGCTTTGCCTAATCAGCCAGCCAGTAGGGGTTTGGAAGGAAAAAATGTGAGGAAAAACCCTCTTAATGAGGGAAAAGGCCCTGTGGGCCCCCCCCCCCCGGTAGCACCACCGTGACAGGGATATAGGTCCCGCCCCAGACATTGGAAAACGAGCCTTCAAAGGGCAAAGAGCGCCAAATTTTTCTGGGAAACCCCGGCAGCCCCTGTTTCCCCAAACCCCCACTTTGCCCCAGGGGTTTCAGTGTAAGGTTTTTTACCTAAAAAGTCTCGCCTGCTCTGACCCCCTGCGGATGCATTGTTTTCTATACAGGATTTTCGGGGCCCGGGTTTCCCTTTTGGGCAGCCGGGAGGGCATGTGGAAATCGAGCCTTCTGAGGGGGATGAGCGCCATTAAAAAGGATCCAACCCAAAACCTTTTTACTTTGTCCCTGCATGGGATTGCAGTGTTTGGATTTTCCCTAAAGTCTTGCTTGCTCTGGGCCTGCCTGCAAAGGGGTCCCCCCCGGTTTGCCGGGAGATATGTGGAAAATTTGGGGCCCTTTGGGGGCATGAGCGCCTTACATAGGAAACCACGAAGCCATGTTCATAGTCCCTTAAAATAGGATTGCAGTGTTAGGTTTTTCCAAAAAGTTTGCTTGCCCTTTACCTCTTGCAGGGCCCCAGGGTTTTAGCCGCCCGAAAAGTGGGAAAACGAAACCCCCAATGTCCCCTGGTGATGCAGCTCCCCTGCAGGACCGATTTGGGAAAACTGCCTGGTGGAAAAGGATGGGGGGAAGGGGTCCCTGCGTCACCTTGCTTTTCTTAGGGGCTTGTTTGTCTGTCTTTCTTTTACCTGCTCTTCGACCCGCCTCATCCCGCTCTACAAGCTACAATTCCCGTTTTAGTGCGTTATTCCGTGGGGTTTCTCCGTTTTCTTAGTGATTTTAGCGACCAGGGGGAGGCAAGGGGCACCGGGGTTCAGGCTGCCCGGTTTTTAGTGAGCACAGTTTTTGAGGGGAAGGAAGAACCCAAAACCCTTTCAGGGTAACAGGGTTTCCCCGTATTTGGTTTTAAAGGTCTGATGAAGTTATTGAATGTGGGAGAAACATCATGATTTTAAAGTGAAGAGCCCCCGAAACGACGAAGGAGCCCGTAAGGTGACCATTTTTTCCCTTAATCTAAATTCCCGTCTCGTTTGTACCTCCTACCGGGTGTGATCACACCCTATCGTTCTACAATCTCTCTGTAACCCCTGCGACCTTTTGAGTTTACCTGCCCACCCCTTAACCCAAGCAGTAGCCCCAGCTTTGGTTTCTCTGGTGCTTATTTGTGAGGGGTTAGCATTTTAAGAAGAAATGAGGGCAACGGGGCATTGTACAAGGGTTTACCCGGGGTAACCCCCACAGAGAAAATCAGAAGGGGGATTTCCAAGCTTTAAACCCACTTCTCTCACCCTCCCAAAACCCCGTGGGGAAAACCCGGGGTTGGGTTTGGAAAAGGTCCCCAACCTCAAAGGGGAAATCGGGGGGTCAAGTTGGGGGAAGGGGACCCAGGGGGTAGGATGTTTCCAAAAGGGAGTGGATGGGAAGCGAATAACTAGTGGGGTGACCGGGGGGGGAACTTTGGTTTCCTACCTCGGGCTTCTAAGAGGCGGGGGTTATCCCTTGGCTGTCCCTCTGAAAAGGGAGTGGGGGGGCCCTGTGGGTAAAATGTCACTCACGGGAAAAAACCCGCCTAACCTCTCTTCCCCCCCGGGGTTTAGGGACCCCCTTAAAAACTGGGATTTTTGAACGCCCCTTTAAATTAAACCCCCCTGGAACCCCCCGGGTTTGGGTTTTTCTCAGCCAAATCAGCCGCAAATAGGATTTGGGAAGGAAAAATTTTGAGGAAACCATCTCACTGAGGGACAGGGGCCTGTGGCGCCCCCCCCCCCCCGAGTAGCAACCCCTGACAGGAGATATTGGTCCAGCCCCAGAATGTGGAAATCGGGCCTTCACAGGGCATGAGCGCCATTTTTCTGAAAAAAAGGCAGCCCTGTTACCAAAACTCCCCTAGCACAGGGGGAATTTCAGGGTAAGGTTTCTACCCTTTAAAAAATCCGCCTGCTTGACCTCCCCGCCGGATGCCCTTGGGGTCTATACGGGGTTATCGGCCGGTTCCTTGGGCCGCCGCAGGCATGTTTGGGAAAACGAAGCCTTTTTTTTGGGGGAGCATGAAGCGCCATTTCATAGGATTTCCCGAAGCCTTTTTTACATGCTCCCCTAGCATGGGTTGCAGTGTTAGATTTACCCTAAAGTCTTGCTTGCTCTGAATGCCTGCAGGGTCCCCCCGGGCCAGCCGCAGAATGTGGGGAAAACGAGCCTTTTGAGGGCATGGCGCCTTTTCATAGGATCCGAACCATGTTACTAGCTCCACTAGCATAGGATTGCAGTTTTAGATTTCCATAAGTTTGTTGTCTGACCCCCCTTGGGGCCCCCAGGGTTACCCGCAAAAAAGGGGAAATCGAGCCCTAATTTTGGTGATGCGTCCCTGAGGCCCCGATTAGGAAATGGGGTTTTGGAATAGGGTGGAAGGACCCCTGCAGTCACCTGTTTAAAATTTTGGACTTTCTTCGTCTGCAGCTTTTAACCTGCTCTTCGCCTGACTCTATCCTGTTTAACAGTCAATCCCTCATTAGTGCAGTTACCAGGGGGTTTTCCCCCCTTTTTTTTATGATCAGGACCAGGAGAGGCAAGGTCACCGGCATTAGGCTGACGGTGGTGATGAGCACATGTTTTTGAGTAAAGGGAGACCTACACTTGCGGCTAACACCCCACCTATTTGGTAACGTTGATAAGTTTGAATGTGCAGAAACTCATGATGTCACGTGAAGACCCTGAGGACGAAGGGCGAAAGTGTGACATTTTTCCGTTACTCTTTCCATGTCTCAGTTTGCCTCCTACCGCGGGGAATCACTCCCCTATCGTTCTACAACTTTTTAATTTGGCGACTTTGTGATCCGCTCCCCTTAACCTACGCAGTAGCCCCTTTTGGTACTCTGGTGTTATTTGGGGGAGTTAGCATGTAAGAAGAGAGGGGAACGACATAGTACAGCTTTACCTGGGTAACCCCACGAGAAATCAGAGCGGAGTCCACAGCTTACCATACTTCCTACCTCCCAACCTCGTGGGAACCGGGGTTGGGTTAGGAGGCTCACAACCTCATAGACGTCTGGGCTCAAGTTGGGAAAGGGACCCCGAGTGGATGTCCCAAAGCGTGATGGGAAACGAATAAACCCGTGGGGGGGACCCTGGGGAAACTTTGGTACTACCTCGGGCTTCTAAGAGGGTGGGTTATCTTGGCTTCCCTCTGAAGTGGGGCGCCCTGTGGCAGAAAAAATGTCACTCACGAAAACCCCCTAACCCTCTTCCCCCCGGGGGGAGGACCCCCTTAAAAATGGGGTTAGGACCGCCTTAATTCACCCCCTGGGAACCCCCCGGGTTTGGTTGTTTAGCCAAAAACACCAGCCAAGGATTTGGAAGGAACAATGTGGGAAAAAATTCATGAGGGACGGCCCCCGTGGCGCCCCCCCCCCCCCCAGTAGCACACCCCTGACAGGAATAAGGTCCAGCCGCAGACATTGGAAATCGAGCCTTCAAGGGCATGGGCCATTTTGTGAAAACCAGGCACCATGTTACCAGCTCCCCCTAGCACAGGGAAAGCAGTTAAGGTTTCTACCCCAAAAAATCTCGTGCCCTTTACCTCCTGAGGATCGTTGGTCTAACAGGATTATCGGCCCGGGTTTCCTTGGGCGCCCAGCTGTGGAAACGGCCTTCTGAGGGCAGACGCCATTACTTAGGATACGAAAACCCTGTTACTAGCTCCCTAGCTAGGATTGCATGTTAGGATTTACCCTAAGTTTGCTTGCTCTGTTGCAGGGGGCCCCGGTCCAGCCCCAGATTGTGGAAATCGGTTTCCAGGGCTGACGCCCTTAAAGGGCCCGGAAACCATGTTACAACTCCCCAATAGGATTTCGTGTTTGGGGGTTTCCCCAAAGCTTGTTGCTCTGATCCCGCAGGGCTCCCCGGTTTAGCCGCAGTTTTTGGAAATCGGCCTTCTAGGGGGGGCGATTTAGGATAAACCAGACTAGCTCCCCTGCATGGATTTCAGTTTAGGTTTTTTCCTTTCTTGTTGCTTTTTTGACCCCCCGCAGGGCCCCCCTCTAGGAAAAATGGAAATCAGCCCTAATTCCATGGGTGATGCAGCTCCCCTAGGCCCAAAGGCTCGGT
>NW_026508510.1:0-13416 GCF_026875155.1 Cherax quadricarinatus
CCCCCCTTTATATATATATTATAATATTTATAATAATTTTTTATTATTATATATATATATATATATATATATTATATTATAATTATATATATAATATATATATATATATATATATATAATATATATATATATAATATATATATATATATTTAATATATATTATATATATATAATATATATAATATTATATATATATTATATATAATATATAATATATAATATATTATATAATATATATATATATAATATAATTATATAATATATATATATATATATATATATATAATATATATAATATATAATATATATATATATATATATAATATATATATATATATTATATATAATATATATAATATATATATATATATATAACATATATATATATATATATACATATATATATATATATATACATACATATATATATATATATATACATATACTATTATATATAATATAAATATTCATATATATATATTATATATATATATATATATATATATATATATATATATATATATATATATATATATATATATATTGTGTGTGTGTGTGTGTGTGTGTGTGGTGTTTTATGTCAGTGTTGCGGTGCTGTCTTACACCTTAGATAAGTTCAACTCTGCTAATTCTAATCTAGGTAGAGCTTAGAATAAGCTAAGCAGAGAATAATAATAATAATAATAATAATAATAATAATAATAATAATAATAAAAATAATAATAATAATAATAAATATCATTATCAACATCATCTAAGCTCAGAGGAAGGTACAAGCGCCATTAATCTCCCATTTCCTGCTTTCCATAAATATTCATATTTTTTGCCCATTAAGTAATTTTTGGCTGGTGTGTTGAGCCATAATATTCAAAGTTTTAATTGGTCGGTTACCACCTCCCTCCCGTCCCTTCAAGGTGGCGACCTTAATGCTGAAGATGGACTCTTGATCTGAGCCTTTAGATATATATATATATATATATAATATATATTATATATATATATATATATGTGTGTGTGTGTGTGTGTGTGTGTGTGTGTGTGTGTGTGTGTGTGTGTGTGTGTGTGTGTGTGTGTGTGTGTGAACAGTATTTAGATAAAGGTAGGGAAGTTTTTATTGCATTTATAGATTTAGAAAAGGCATATGATAGAGTGGATAGGGGAGCAATGTGGCAGATGTTGGAAGTATATGGAATAGGTGGTAAGTTACTAAATGTTGTAAAGAGTTTTTATGAGGATAGTGAGGCTCAGGTTAGGGTGTGTAGAAGAGAGGGAGAATACTTCCCAGTAAAAGTAGGTCTTAGACAGGGATGTGTAATGTCACCATGGTTGTTTAATATATTTATAGATGGGGTTGTAAAAGAAGTAAATGCTAGGGTGTTCGGGAGAGGGGTGGGATTAAATTATGAGGAATCAAATACAAAATGGGAATTGACACTGTTACTTTTTGCTGATGATACTGTGTTTATGGGAGATTCTAAAGAAAAACTGCAAAGGTTAGTGGACGAGTTTGGGAGTGTGTGTAAAGGTAGAAAGTTGAAAGTGAACATAGAAAAGAGTAAGGTGATGAGGATGTCAAATGATTTAGATAAAGAAAAATTGGATATCATATTGGAGAGGAGGAATATGGAAGATGTGAATGTTTTCAGATACTTGGGAGTTGACGTGTCAGCGGATGGCTTTATGAAGGATGAGGTTAATCATAGAATTTATGAAGGAAAAAAGGCGAGTGGTGCGTTGAGGCAAATGTGGAGACAAAGAACGTTATCTATGGAGGCAAAGGAGGGAATGTATGAAAGTATAGTAGTACCAACACTCTTATGTTGGTGTGAAGCTTGGGTTGTAAATGCAGCAGCGAGGAGACGGTTGGAGGCAGTGGAGATGTCCTGTCTAAGGGCAATGTGTGGTGTAAATATTATGCAGAAAATTCGGAGTGTGGAAATTAGGAGAAGGTGTGGAGTTAATGTAAGTATTAGTCAGAGGGCTGAAGAGGGATTGTTGAGGTGGTTTGGTCATTTAGAGAGAATGGATCAAAGTAGAATGGAAAAACGTTTTAAATCATAAGGGGAAAGGGAAAGGGGGGGTAGGGGTCGTCCCCGAAAGGGTGGGAGGGAGGGGTTAAGGAGGCTATGTGGGCGAGGGGCTTGGACTTCCAGCAAGCGTGCGTGAGCGTGTTAGATAGGAGTGAATGGAGACGAATGGTTTTTGGGACCTGACGAGCTGTTGGAGTGTGAGCAGGGTAATATTTAGTGAAGGGATTCAGGGAAACCGGTTATTTTTATATAGCCGGACTTAAGATAAGATAAGATTTCGTTCGGATTTTTAACCCCGGAGGGTTAGCCACCCAGGATAACCCAAGAAAGTCAGTGCGTCATCGAGGATTGTCTAACTTAATTCCATTGGGGTCCTTAATCTTGTCCCCCAGGATGCGACCCACACCAGTCGACTAACACCCAGGTACCTATTTGCTGCTAGGTGAACAGGACAACAGGTGTAAGGAAACGTGTCGAAATGTTTCCACCCGCCGGGAATCGAACCCGGGCCCTCCGTGTGCGAAGCGGGAGCTTTAGCCACCAGGCCACCGGACTTGAGTTCTGGAAATGGAAACGTACAATGCCTGAACTTTAATTAAAGGAGGGGTTTGGGATATTGGCAGTTTGGGGGGATATGTTGTGTATCTTTATACGTATATGCTTCTAAACTGTTAAGTTCTGAGCACCTCTGCAAAAACAGTGATTATGTGTGAGTGAGGTGAAAGTGTTGAATGATAATGAAAGTATTTTCTTTTTAGGGATTTTCTTTCATTTTGGGTCATCCTGCCTCGGTGGGAGACGGCCGACTTGTTAATATATATATATATATATATATATAATTATATATATATATATATATATATATATATATATATATATATATATATATATATGCAAAACAACCACTCTGAAAGAATAGAGAAATTCCAAGCGCTTTCGTGACTACTCACATTATCAAGAAATACTTTTTACAATCCAAAAAGGGACAACCAGCCTTATTCAAATAAAAATATGTTGGTTCTCCCTTACCATGAAAACTTGGTTGATATGCCCTTCTCTTCTTAAGACTTTTAATATTAAAGTTGTATTCAAAAATCGATACAGAAAAAAAACTTTTGATAAAGAATTCCCCCCAAAATGCTGATGGATGTGTCTATAAGATTCCTTGTAAAATTTGCGATAAAGTTTATTACGGTCTAACTGGTAAAAATCTTCGAACTAAAGATTTCAACAACATAAATATAGCATTAGAACTGGACAAGATTCCAAGGCTCTAATTTATTCATGTAAGAGATTTTAAACCATCCAATTGATTTTCAAAAAGTTGAGAAGTTAGTATCAAGCAAGTCCATGTCGACAGGAATATAATTGAATCTTGTTTCAAAAATATGGGGGGGGGGGGGGGGGGGGTCAATAATATGATATTTCCTTTGGTTTATATAAATTAGATCCATTTATAATTAAAGAATTGGGGAATAATTTAATAAACACTGGACAAATAATCTTAAAATTTCTTATTCTTGGGTAGAATAGTTTGGTGGGGAGAGTGTTGCCAAGGACCTTTCCAAGTTGGCTCGCCGGCGCGTCACTGTTTAAACCGTTGGGATCTGATATGAGGAGTGCCGACCAGACCCCTTATATACTTCCTTGGATGCTTTACTTTCATAGTTCCTTGATAATTGAGTAGTCACGAAAGCGCTTGGAATTTCTCATTCTTTGCCAGAGTGGTTGTTTTGCATATCTGAAATCAACCTGTTTACTGTGATCCTTATTGCTATATATATATATATAATATTATATATATATATATATATATATATATAAATATAATATATATATATATATATATATAATATATATAATATATTTATAAGGCACAACATGAATAGAGTAGTACACTATATCAAAGATTATAAATCTCCTCCAGTTCCTCTGAAGCTGGACACGAGCTAACTATGCAGCAAGCATTTCCCCTCTGGATGGCCACGCTGAGGCGATGGAAAATGAAAGTGGCCACTTTTGGGGTCCCTGGAGGGTCAGTGAGGCTGGAACTCTTCTTTGAAGAAATATGTGGCATTCTTCCCCCAGGATCCCAAGGTCTCTGATTCCACTGGGACAAATTGCTACTGATAATATAATAATAATAATATCTTTATTTACTACAAGTACATGTATAAGGTAACAGGCCTAGCTGACATCAATGACATACTACTGTATAGAAAGCCGCTTGTTATGCAGAGCATTTCGGGCAAATTAGGCCAGTTTTGTCTCAGGATGCGACCCACACCAGTCGACTAACACCCACGTATCTATCTTACTGATGGGTGAACACAGACCAACCAGTTGTTTCCACCCCTTTAGCCGGGAATCGGGGGGGGAACCTGTGGGGTGTCATGTCTCTGTATTTCCTAATCTGTACTTGTGATCCGCAGCACCTCCCTATTGCCCAACACTGTGACGAAGATAGGTGACAGCCAACGTCGACACGCAGGTATTGTCCCATGCTAAAAGCTCACCATTCTTCCAAGGAATTGTGGGTGATCCTGTCGGGCGGTTTTGCGGAAATAAGTTTTGCTGAGGTCTAGGGATTCGGGGGCTCCCCCATTTCCAAAAAGTCGGGCACCCAGATTTAGAAAGGTTCCTCCTTATGAATTTGTTGACTTCACTGGTGTTTTTGCGGCCAGCCCTTGGTTTTTGGAGGCGGTTTGTAGACCATGTAGACCATATTGGTCCGGCTTGCTGCATCGCCACAAATACACAATATTCCCCCTGTGAAATTAGGGCAGTGAAGGCGAGAACCACTGTGGATCGAGGCGCATTCCCACTGCCAAACTGGAACTATTTGGAGGAAATCCCAAAAATGAGTATGCTCACAGCTTGCAGATGGCATTCTCCCTATTGACAGTTGCAGCGTGAGCATGTTTGTCATGCACCTGGACGTTTGTAAGCCAGTCCTGCACTAGGTACTGTTGCTGAGCAGGCGAGAAGTTTCCCATTTTTGGTAACGCACTGGTGGCACTAGGATCCTCTATTTCCTGCTAAGATACCAAGGTGTCCGAACAAATTTAGTTTATTAACTCATCTGATGCTATGGAGGAGGATAGAGAAAGCTGGTAAGGACAATCTGGGAGGATTTGCGTACTTCCGAGCCCCACACAAGCCTGACTGCAAGTGAGGGCCTGCAAACCACTGTCCATCTCAAGGGAAATATTCAATACACTCAATAGCATGCTCTTTAGGAGGAAGTCGTACTCCCTGAGTTACGGACTGCTGATGCCTGGGGAACATCTCAAGAAGTAGGTAAGTTTTCTGGATGGACAGGAACAATGGTGAGTAGGTAGAAGGCAATCATGTGGAATCAATGCCTTTCACCTGCCTTACATCGATACACACACACACAAACACAAACACACACACAAACACACACTCACACACAACACACACACACACACCCACACACACACAACCCTTCACAACACACACGTGTCCAGACCTAACAACTTTGAAAGTATCATTTTTATACATTAATTTGACCTTAAGTTCATTAGTATAAAAGAAAAGTCCTCAAAGTGGACAAGAAATTGGGTGTTAAGGAGAATGAAAGCTTGTCTGTAACTGTGTCGGCAACTTTTGTCTGAAAATGTGTTTTGTAATCTGGTGTATAGAGTGACACCGTGGGACATTTTATGAAGTGGAAAGAAGCCCAACTGGTCCTCAGGAAGCCAGATCCCGAAGAAAGATACCCAGTGCTCCAGCAACAACCCCTGATTGTAACAACGCATACAGTAGAGAAAAAAGCAGAACTTTATACTATTTATTGTCGCCACACTGACACCATGCTTTCCCGTACGGCATCACCCAGTCTAATCCTACCCCACACCCTTTAGTAGATACAAATAAAGCAGTAATGCAGGGGTCTATGCCCCATGCTAGTAGGATTCTTTCTAAAATATTGTTGGGTGTGTGGACTCACCTATTTTGAGGTTGCGGGGGTCAGCCCAAGCTCCGGGGCCCCGCCTTTTTCACTGTCGCTACTGGGCCCCCTAACCATGAGTTTTATGCCCCTCTGTTTAAAAAGCATTAGATCCTCCCTCCCTCATCGTTTCCTAAACATTCCATTTCCAGCTACTCGTGGTGAAAAAATACTTCCAACACCCCTGTGATTCATCTGGTTTCAGCTTCCAACTGGGGCCCCGGTTGCGGGTCCGTTGGGAAACATTTGTCTTGTCCACCTTGTCAATTCCTCTAAATTTTTTTGTAAGTCGTTACATGTCCCCCCTATCTCTCCTGTCCCCCAGTGTCGAGTTGATTTCCCTTAACCTCTCCTCGTAGCAACCTCTTATTTTTGGGGACAGTCTGGTTGAAAACCCTTTGCACTTTCACTGTTTCTTTACAGTTGGGTAGGGTGGGTTAAAAAACTGGTGCCGCTTCTCATAGGGGCCTGAAAACACTGTGTACGGGGTCCTGAACGTTCCCTTTAAAGATTCGGAATGCTTTTTGGTTTGCCAGGCCCCCATTGCGCAACATTATTTGGTTGATGGCGCTTGGGAGATGTACTGGGTTATACTCACCCCAAGATTTTTTTCCTTGAGTGAGGTTTGCAGTTTTGGGCCCCCCTAGACTGTATCCTCGGGGGTCTTTTTTTCCCCCCTTCCCCAATCTTCATGATTTTGCCTTGGTGGGTTTTAAAATCCGGACCCAAATTTGCTGGCAGGTCGCACCTTCCAGATCCCTTTGTATTCTGCGGGTCTTCGATCGAATAAATTCTTCTCATCAATTTCACGTCATTTTTGAAAACAGGGACCCTCGGAGTTTTTCCTTTCCGTCTGTCGTTCACAAATACAGAAACAGCCGGGTTAGGACTGACCCCTGTGGGCCCCCGCTGGTCCAAAAGTCCCCCCCTCTGACACCTCGCACGTCCAATCCGCTGCTGTTTCCGCAAGTATTCCTTGACCATTGTAGTGCCTTCCCTGTTACCCCGCTTGGTTCGCCGTTTTGCACTAATCTCTTTTTGGGTACTGTGTCAAACCCCTTTCTGGCAGTCCAAGAAGATGCAATCCACCCACCCCTCCCCCCTTGTCTTACTGCGCCCTTGTCAAGAACCCCAGTAGGCTTGTGCCGGTTTCCCGTCCCTGAAACCATGTTTCTCTGTTTTTTTATGAGATATTCCTTTTCTAGGTGTTCTCAAATCTTCTCCCGACAATTTCCCCTGACTTTGCATACTATACATTCAGTGACACTGGGCTGTAGTTTTGTCCTTCATGTCTGTCCCTTTTTTAAAATTTTGTGGTTTTTAGTTACCTTTTGTTAGGGAATGTCGATTAGACCCAAGGGGTGTTTTTATATGGTGTGTGTGGTGTACTCACCTATTTGTGGGGGCAGGGTCGATCCCCCCCCTCCTGTGTGTGTGTGTTGTGTGCGTGTGTGTGTGTGTCCACTATTTGACTCACCCATTGTGGTTGCAGGGGTCGATCCTAGCTCCTGGCCCGCCTTTCACCCGTTGCTACTAGGCCCTCTCTCTCCCCGCTCCATGAGCTTTTCAAACCCGTCTTAAAACTGTGTATGGTTCCTGCCTCCCCCTACGTCATTTTCTGGGTATTCACTGCCTTACAACTCTATGACGAAAAAATACTTTATATTCTTGACTCATTTTTGGGCTTCAACTTCCAATTGGGCCTCTTGTTTCTGTTCCCCCCCCTGGAAAATTTCCCGTCCTTGTCCACCTTGTCATTTTAGCAGTATTTTTTAAAGTCGTTTATGTCTCCCCCGCCCTCCTGTCCCCATGTCGTCAGGCCCATTTCCCTTAACTTTCTTCATAGGACATTCCCCCTTTGCTCTGGAACAACCTTGTTGCAAACCTTTGTTTTTTTTCTTAGTTTCTTGACGTGCTTTATCAAGTGGGGTTCCAAAAAAGGTCTGATACTCCTATGGGCCCCGACATCACGGTGTACAGTGTCTTTAAGATTCCCTTTCTAAGGGTATCGGAATGGTTCTCAGGGGTTTCCAGGCGCCCATATGCTGCAGCGTTATCTGATTTATGTGTGCTTTCCCGGGGAAAATGCCGGTGTTTACTCACCCCCAAAATCTTTTTCCTTGAGTGGGTTTTCGTCTTTGGCCACCCCCTATACTCTGTCTGTGGTCTTCTGTGCCCTTTTCCCCATCTTCATGACTTTGCATTTGGCAGGATAAATTCGAGAAGCCTTTGCTGGACCAGGGTCAGTCTGTCCAGGTTTTTTTGAAGTCCCGCCCGGTCCTCATCAGATTTTAACTCCCTCATTAACTTTTACCCACTGCAAACAGGACACTTCTGAGTTAAACCCCTTTCCCCAGTCGTTCACATATACCAAAAATAGCACGGTCCTAGGACCGACCCCGTGGGACCCCCGCTCGTCCGGGTCCCCATTGTGTACATCATTAGTCCAGACTCGTTTTCCCTCCTGTCGGGTATTTCTGTCCATTGCATTTGCCCTTCCTGATATCCCCTGATGCTCTGCTTCTGCACTAATCTCTTGTGAGGCGTGTAAAAGGGCCCTTTTCTTGCAGTCCAAGAAGATGCAATCACCCACCCCTCTCTCTCTTGTCTTTTCTGTTTTTTTATCATAAAACCCGAAGGTTTGGACACAGGTTTGCCCTTCCGGAAACCGTGCTGGTTGGCATTTTACTCCTGTTCCTTCCAGGTGCTCCCCACTTCCCCCCTGATAATCTTCTCCCTAATTTTGATACTTTCACGTCAATGCACAGGTCTTATTTAGGCCTTTTTCTGTCTCCTTTTTTGAAAAAGGGAACTACATTTGCCGTCTTCCTACCTCAGGTGTTGCCCAGTTTTTCCCGGGATGTGTTGAAGATTGTGGGGAGTGGTACGAAAAACATTCTGCTCCCTCTAAGGACCCCCCGGGAAGATGTTGTCCCCCCATTGCCTTTGGGTATGATGTCCCCCTTTGCAGTTTTTTCACCCTTCCCCATCTTAGTATGTGTCCAAACTTTTTTTTTGTATCCCGGGGTTTGGGGTCCCCATCTAGCTTCCCCCAAGTCCTTCCCGTCTCTTTCTGTAAATACTTCCCTTTAAAACTGGTTTAGCTCCTCCAAATACCTTTGATCGTTTCTTGTGAGTTTTTCCCCTTTTTCCTCAGCCTTATCACCTGGTCCTTGACTGTTGTCTTCCCCCTGATGTGGTTACAAAAACTTTGGGGCAGTTTTACTTTTGATGCTTGTCATTTTCATATTGTTCTGAGCCCCCCTTTTATCTGTGCATATTCGTTTTGGCCTTTGGCTGATTTTTTATTTTCCTGATTCTTGTTTCTGTACCTTTTCATCTTATTACCTGTTTTTGCCTCCCACACCTTTTGGGGGGAACCCAAATGTTCTGTTCTTCCCCTTATTTCTGTTTCCCTGGGAACAAACCCTTTCCCCTGCCTCCTTTGCATTTTGTTGCTACATTCCCTCTTTTTGTACTGGTTTTCCTGTCGTTTCCCCCTCCACTGAAAGTCTTTAAGGAAAATTCCTCATGCCTGAGTAGTTCCCCTTTTTTTAGTTTGGTTTTTTTCCCGCCTATTCCTGTACTCCTCCCCTTGGAGCTCAACTAGTAAATCGAAGCACAGAAACCCCATGATCACTGCTCCCGGGGGCCTTTTATACATGATACCCCGATTCCGAACTACTCTTGTGAATAAAGGTCCAAACCTTTTGGTTCATCCTCTCCCCTTTTCTCTGGTAGGCTAACATGTTTGCATGAGGTTCTCCAGTACCACATCCCTCATCTTGGGTCTCCATGTTTCGGGACCCCCATGGGGGTCCCGGTTTTCCAGTCAATCCCTTGTGATTGAAATACCCTAACTGAACTTTGTCCCCCATGTGTTTCTCTCCTGGCCCCCTCGGTAGTGGTTGATCATTTCTCTGTTGCTCCATCGTATTCTTCTCTGGCCTCCTCGTTCTGTGGTGGGTTGTACATTACTGCAATTTCCCTTATGTCCCTCAGACTGGATTGTTCCATAAGTGTCCCCTTTCCCCCCCATGCCCTCCATTCTTCCATTTTTTAAAAAACCCCCCTGGGTTTTTAAAAGAGCAGTGCAAATCCTCCCCCCCCCTCCTCCCTTTCTTTCCTGAAGATTTTTAATCGGATGGAAAGATTGAATTGTTATTATTTGGTGATTTTTTTTTGTGGTGCTTTATGTCTGGGGATGTCTCTTTGATTCTTTTGTGCCATCCTCATACTTGTTTGTTATTCCATCTGCATTTGTTTTTACCACACCCTTTAACTTCTTTTCTAAGACTGTGGGCTGGGAAGTATTTGGGGTTGGGGAAGGGGAGCCCGGTAAGGAACTTGGGTTTTGCTGTGGGGGTGAAGTTTGTTGAGTGGGTGGGGGATTGGATGTGGGTGGGTTTTTGATTTAGAGTGTTTGGTTGCATGGGGTTGACCTGGGTTTTGGGGGGTTCTATAGAAAGTTTTTGAGGGAGGCTGTATTAGTCTTCTTCCTGGGTCTGGGGGTCTCCGTTGCTTCTCCATCCCCTCTCTTTCCTCCTTTCGCCTTTTTACCATCTTTCAGTTTCTTCATTTCTTCTTGTGTTCTGTCGCGGTCAGATACCCTCCGTTGCCGTCATGTCCTTAATCGTGCTTCTCCCGCGTATCCTGGTCCCCAGTCGCTTCTGCCTTTAAGGTCACTCTCCCGGCCCGGGGTTTTTTTTTTTACAAACCCCCCATTCTCCGAAAATTTTCCCAGCTGGGTCTATCGTCTTCTCCTTTGCTTTTTATTTCTTTAATTTCTTTTTTTTTCCCTTGTTTTCTTGCTTCATATGTTTCCCCCTTTGACTTCCCCGGAGCCCATACACAAAGCTGACCTCACCCTTTCATTTCCCCCCTGCATATCCCCGTGTACCCCCCATTTTTTTTGGTTTTCCCCCACTGAGCTTCCTTTCATCAGTTTCACTGGCTAATGTACTTGGGCCAGGGCCTGTCATTTTCCCCTTTTCGGGTTTCCCTTTGGGCCGTTGTTGTCTTTAGGGGCCCCCAATAAAGCTTAGCTCTTTCATTTGTACAGTTCCTCTGTAGAGATCTCCCTCAGTTGTGCCCCCTTTTTTCCCCCACATCCCTTATTTGTGGCTGAGGTAGCGTCCTTTATGTCAACCAAATTTCTTTTGTTTTTTAGCTGTTTTGATTTTTCAGTTCCTCTTTTAAACTCTGTATCCTACTTCTGCTGTTTTGCATGCACCTCCCACTTCCTGCTTCCATACATCCCTTTCCTTCTCAGCTTTCTTTAGTTTTTTTTTCCCCTTCTGATCCCCTTTTTTGAGCTCTTGCCCCAAACTTCCTTTGCATTTTCCTCCCCTTTTCCCCCGGTTTTTTTTTTTTGCTCTCTGGCAACCCATTTTTTTTTTATCCTGATTTCCTCAGAGTGGGGAAAACCCATTAGTTCTGTATGTTAGGTTAGTAGTTGTGGTCAAGTGTGGGGGGGGGGGGGAAAAATGTGGAGGAACTGGGCTATTTGGGGCTGAGTGGGGGGGGTGGGGGGGGTTTGGGGTGAACGGGGGAGGGGAGGGTGATCGAGGGGGTGATGGATCAGGGGGGGTATGAGATTCGGTGGGGAGGGGGGGGGGGGTCGGATATGTGTGTTTTGGTGTGTGTGTGTGTGTGTGTGTGTGTGTGTGTGTGTGTGTGGTGTGTGGTGTGTGTGTGTGGGGAGTGTGTAATTTTGGTGTAATTGTGTGTGAATTATGTGTGGGGGTTTTTTTGTACAAAGGGAGGTGGCTTGTGCGTTTAAGGTAAGTTCAGTGGTCCTGGCTGCCCCCCTTCTTTTGACCTGACCAACCTCCTGGGATTTACCGCACTTACAGTGTGTGGTGTGGTGTGTGTGTGTTTTTGTGTGTGGGGGTGTGTTGTGTGTGGTGTGGTGGTGTGTGTGTGTGTGTGTGTGTGTGTATGTGGGTGTGTGTTGTGGGTGTTGTATGTGGGTGTGTGTAGTGGGTGTGTTGTGTGTGTGGTGTGTGTGGTGGGGGGTGTGTTGTTGTGGGGTTGTGGTGTGTGTTTGTGTATGTGTGTATGGTGTATGTGTTTGTTGTGTGTGTGTGTGTGTGTGGGTTTGTGTGTGTGTGTGTGTGTGTGTGTGTGTGTGTGTGTGTGTGTGTGTGTGTGTGTGTAATTATGTGTGGGTTTATTATGTGTCTGAAAAGTAGGTGGCTTGTGCTTGGAGTGTAATGTAGATTCTCAGTTGTCCTTGTGTCCACAACCTATGTGACCTGACTCCCTTGCAGTGTTGCCTATATCACCTGCTTATAGTGACTTAATCGCCTTGTTCAATGGATTACCATTTGCTAAACCTTATTGAATACTTGAGTGCCTATTCTTTATCGTGCTATGAGAGTTAGACCATTCACATTCAGCTTGGCGGTTAAATTGGAACCTGGACCCCACACCCAAACAACCACTCATAGGTGATACAGTACTTGTATTGCAGCTGTAGCAGTGTAGATTGTCCAGGTCGATGTGACGTCCTGGGTAGATCCAGCTCGATGTACGTCCTGGCTAGATCCACCTCAATTTCTTCTCGTTAATAATGTACCCTGTTCACTGTATTTCTTTCACTGGTCACACTTGTGTGTGTGTGTGTGTGTGTGTGTGTGTGTGTGTGTGTGTGTTCATGTATGTGCATGTGTGTGTGTAACACAACATACACATATACATGCACAAACACAATTCCACAAACACTGATTAGGCCCATTAATTTCCAGGAGCTGTCATTCTGAGTGGTAATGTGACCCCCACTCTCACTTAATGAGTTATTATAGTGGCTAATTACCAGAGAGAAGAGGAGGAGGAGGAAGAGGAGGAAGAGGAGGAAGAGGAGGAAGAGGAGGAGGAGGAGGGGAGGAGGAGGAGGAGGAGGAGAGAGGAGGAGGAGGAGGAGGAGGAGGAGGAGGAGGAGGAGGAGGAGGAGGAGGAGGAGGAGGAGGGGGAGGAGGAGGAGGAGGAGGAGAGAAGAGGAGGCAAAGAAAGAGAGAGAAAAAGGCAAAAAAGGAGCAAAAAGAGGAAGAAAATTAGGATAAAGAGTAAAGGGTATGAGGAAGAGTGAAAAAATGAGATAGTGAGGTAAGAATGGAAAAGGGAGAACGAAAATGAAGAGGAAGAGTAGTGGAAAATGAAGAGAAGATTGAACAATAAGAAAATTATGAAAAAAATATAAAGGGGAAAAATACGATGGTGAAAAAAAGATGACAGGGAAAGGAAGATTGAAAACGAAAAGATAAGGTGGACCATAAATGAATCCTGCATCTGTATAATAATAATAATAATAATAATAATAATAATAATGGAAGGATACTGAGAGTACTGTGAAGGATGCCAACACATTCCCTCCCTTCCTCCCCTTCTTTCGTCCCATCTTCTTCATTCCTT
>NW_026508511.1:0-7500 GCF_026875155.1 Cherax quadricarinatus
CCAAGGGTTATAGAGTGAAGAAAAAAAACCCAGGACTCCTATTTTTTATTGTCTTGAATGAAGCCAAGGATTTCTATTAGCTTTATTGCGAACACTTATGCACGTGTTGTCTTGGTTTCAGATTACTGCTAACCAGAACTCCTAAATCTTTTCGCAATCCGTAATATTAAGAATCTACATTATTTAGTTTATATGTGGCATGGTTATTGTCCTGTCCAACATTTAGAACTTTGCATTTGTCTATATTAAACTGCATCTGCCACTTCTCCGACCACTGGGATCAGTCTATTCAAATCTTCCTGGAGTGCTCGAATGTCCTCGTCAGAATGAATTCGACGGCCTATTTTGGTGTCATCGGCAAACTTGCCGATGTCGCTCTTTATGCCCTCATCTATGTCGTTTATGTAGATTGTGAACAGCAGGGGGCCCAACACTGACCCCTGTGGAACACCGCTCGTGACGCTTCCCCACTCTGATTTCTCCCCATTTATGCAAACTCTCTGCTGCCTATTTGTCAACCATGCCTCTATCCAGGAAAAAATTTCTCCTCCTATTCCATGTGCTTTAATTTTCCTCAATAGTCTCTGATATGGGACCCTGTCAAAAGCCTTACTGAAGTCCACTTGTATACCTTTTACATGTACTTGTATACCTTGTACATGTACTTGTATACCTTGTACATGTACTTGTATACCTTGTACATGTACTTGTATTCCTTGTACATATACTTGTATACCTTGTACATGAACTTGTATACCTTGTACATGTACTTGTATACCTTGTATATGTACTTGTATACCTTTTACATGTACTTGTATACCTTGTACATGTACTTGTATACCTTGTACATGTACTTGTATTCCTTGTACATGTACTTGTATACCTTGTACATGTACTTGTATACCTTTTACATGTACTTGTATACCTTGTACATGTACTTGTATTCCTTGTACATGTACTTGTATACCTTGTACATGTACTTGTATACCTTGTACATATACTTGCATACCTTGTACATGTACTTGTATACCTTGCACATGTACTTGTATTCCTTGTACATATACTTGCATACCTTGTACATGTACTTGTATACCTTGTACAGTTACTTATATAACTTGTACATATACTTGTATACGTTGTACATGTACTTGTATACCTTGTACATGTACTTGTATACCTTGTACATGTACTTGTATACCTTATACATGTACTTGTATACCTTGTACATGTACTTGTATACCTTGTACATGTACTTGTATACCTTGTACATGTACTTGTATACCTTATACATGTACTTGTACACCTTGTGCATGTACTTGTATACCTTGTACATATACTTGTATATACCTTGTACATTACTGGTATAAACCCTTTTACATGACTTGTATAACTTGTACATGTACTGGTATACCTTGTACATGTACTTGTATACCTTTTACATGTACTTGTATACCTTGTACATGTGCTTGTATACCTTGTACATGTACTTGTTTACCTTGTGCATGTACTTGTATACCTTGTACATGCACTTGTATACCTTGTACATATACTTGTATACCTTGTATATGTACTTGTATACCTTGTACATGTACTTGTATACCTTGTACATGTACATGTATACCTTGTACATGTACTTGTATACCTTGTACATATACTTGCATACCTTGTACATGTACTTGTATACCTTGTACATGTACTTGTATACCTTGTACATATACTTGCATACCTTGTACATGTACTTGTATACCTTGTACATGTACTTGTATTCCTTGTACATATACTTGTATACCTTGTACATGTACTTGTATACCTTTTACATTTACTTATATAACTTGTACATGTACTTGTATACCTTGTACATGTACTTGTATACCTTGTACATGTACTTGTGTACCTTGTACATGTACTTGTATACCTTATACATGTGCTTGTACACCTTGCACATGTACTTGTATACCTTGTACATGTACTTGTATACCTTGTACATGTACTTGTATACCTTGTACATGTACTTGCATACCTTGTACATGTACTTGTATACCTTGTACATGTACTTGTATATCTTGTACATGTACTTGTATACCTTGTACATGTACTTGTATACCTTGTACATGTACTTGTATACCTTGTACGTATACTTCTATACCTTGTACATGTACTTGTATACCTTGTACATGTACTTGTATACCTTTTACATGTACTTGCATACCTTGTTCATGTGGTTGTATACCTTGTACATGTACTTGTATACCTTTTACATGTACTTGCATACCTTGTACATGTGGTTGTATACCTTGTACATGTACTTGTATACCTTGTACATGTACTTGTATACCTTGTACATGTACTTGTATACCTTGTACATGTACTTGTATACCTTTTACATTTATTTGTATACCTTGTACATGTACTTGTATACCTTTTACATTTACTTGTATACCTTGTACATGTACTTGCATACCTTGTACATGTGCTTGTATACCTTGTACATGTACTTGTATACCTTGTACATGTACTTGTATACCTTGTACATGTATGTATACCTGTACATGTAACTTGTATACCTTGTACATGTACTTGTATACCTTGTACATGTACTTGTATACCTTGTACATGTACTTGTATGCCTTGTACATGTACTTGTATACCTTGTACATGTACTTGTATACCTTGTACATGTACTTGTATACCTTGTACATGTACTTGTATACCTTGTACATGTACTTGTATACCTTGTACATGTACTTGTTTACCTTGTGCATGTACTTGTATACCTTGTACATGCACTTGTATACCTTGTACATATACTTGTATACCTTGTATATGTACTTGTATACCTTGTACATGTACTTGTATACCTTGTACATGTACTTGTATACCTTGTACATGTACTTGTATACCTTGTACATATACTTGCATACCTTGTACATGTACTTGTATACCTTGTACATGTACTTGTATACCTTGTACATATACTTGCATACCTTGACATGTACTTGTATACATTGTAACCGTGTTCCTTTGATTCCTTGTACATATACTTGTAACATACAATGGTACAGTGACTTGTATACCTGTTTACAATTTACTTATATAACTTGTACATGTACTTGTATACCTTGTACATGTACGTTATACCATGTACATGTACTGTATACCTTGTACAAGAACTTTGGTATACCTTATACATGTGGCTGTACACCTTGTACAATGAACTTTGTATACCTTGTATACATGTACTTGTATACCTTGTACCTGTACTTGTATACCTTTGTACGAGTACTTGCAATACCTTGTACAGTACATGTTATACCTGTACATGACTTGTATAAGCTTGGTACAAGTTCTTGTTATACCTTGAACATGTACCTGTATACCTTGTACATGTACTTTGTATATCTTGTACGAATATAACTTCTATACCTTGTACATGTAACTTGTATACCTTGTACATGTAACTTGTATACCTTGTACATGTACATGTATACCTTTTAACATGACTTGCATGAACCATGTTACAAAGTGGTTGTATAACTTGTAACATGTTACTTGTTACCATTTACATGTACTTGCATACCTTGTACATGTGGTTTTATGTAGTACCTTCTACAAAGTAATTTGTATACCTTGTACATGTAACTTGTATACCTTGTACAGTACTTGAGTATACCATGTACATGTACTTGTATACCTTTTACATTTACTTGTATACCTTGTACATGTACTTGTTATACCTTTTACAGTTTACTTGTATACCTTGTACATGTACTTGCATACTATGTACATGTTGCTTTTACCTTGACATGTACTTGTATACTGAGGCATGCAAAAGAGTATCGGTACCTTTATTATCGGCGCATGGACACACCCTCATTAACAGGGCTATCTCCCCCAAACCAGACGAACCAGGTTGCTAAGATGGATGATGGGGCCCCATCGTTCAACTATGACCAGGTTCTAGTGGGCCAATTAAGAAGGTGGGATTGACAAACGCAGAGGTTAAGTGATACCGCTCACACTGTCTGCCCTTGTCATTCCACTCTAGAGCAGTTATGAAGCACGGTGTGGCTATCTTGTGGCTTCATTTCTGCTTGCTAACCGTGAGTGGCACTATAATTATCACAGTACAAAGTGAAACATATTGCTGTTATAATTGGAGAAGGAACAATGAAAAGTCTAAACTTTTTCATACAGTGTTTATTTGCTCCCATTACACATGGGAAAACAGCCATTTGAAATCCTAGGTAGTAATATATACCTGTACAGTGTACTTTTATACCTTGTAAACATGGTACGTGTTAAAACTTTAGTACATGTAGCGTGTATACTTGTACAAGTACTTATGTATAACTAGTACATTTGTACTTCCAAACCTTGTACATGTTTTCTTGAGTAAACCTTGTTACATGTACTTGTAAACCTTGTACTGTACTTGTATACCTTGTGCACATGTAGAGTTAACTTCATTCAGTAAGTTTATCTTCAGTCTGTATAGTTATCTTGCAGTCTGTAGAGTTATCTTCAGTCTGTAGATTATCTCAGTCTATATAGATATCTTCAGTTCTGTTAGAGTTATGCTTCAGTCGTAGAGTTATCTTTTCAGTCAGTAGAGTTAACTATCAGTCCTGTATAGTATCCATTTCAGTACTGTAGAGTACTCATTCTGTAAGTTATCTTCATTCTGTAGAGTTATCTTCAAGTCTGGTAGAGTTTAATCGTTTCAGTCTGTAGAGTTATCTTCAGTCTGTAGAGTTATCTTCAGTCTGTAGAGTTATCTTCAGTCTGTAGAGTTATCTTCAGTCTGTAGAGTTATCTTCATTTCTGTAGAGTTTATCTTCAGTCTGTAGAGTTTATCTTCAGTCTGTAGAAGTTTATCTGTCATCTGTAGAGTTATCTTCAGTCTGTAGATTATCCTTCAGTCCTGTAGAGTATCTCTTCAGTTTGTAGGGTTATCTTCAGTCTTAGAGTTCTCATCATTCTGTAGAGTTTTTATATATCTTCAGTCTGTAGAGTTATCTCAGTCCTGTAGAGATATCCTTCATTCTGTAGAGTTCACTCAGTCTGTAGAGTTACTTCAGTCTGTAGAGTTTATCTTCAGTCTGTAGAGTAATCTTCAGTCTGCAGAGGTTATCTATCAGTCTGTAGAGTTTCTCTTCAAGTCTGTAGAGTCTCTTCAGTCCTGTAGAGTTATCTTTCATCTGTAGAGTTCTCTTCAGTCTGAAGTTCTCTTCATCTGTAGATTATTCTTCATCTGCAGAGTTATCTTCATTCTGTAGAGTTATCTTCAGTCTGTAAGAGTTCTCTTTCAGTCTGTAGTAGTTATCTTCAGTCTGTAGAGTTTTTCTTCCAGTCTGTAGAGTTATCTTCAGTCCTGTAGATTATCGTTCATCTGTAGAGTTTATCTTCAGTCTGTAGGTTATCTTCATTCTGTAGAGTTCTCTTTCAGTCTGTAAGTTATCTTCAGTCTGTAGAGTTATCTTCCAGTCTGTAGAGAGTTATCTTCAGTCCTTAGCGTTATCTTCATTCTGTAGAGTTATCTACAGTCAATGTAGAGTTTCTCTTCAGTCTGTAGAGGTTCTCTTCAGTTCTGTAGAGTTACTCAGTCCTGTAGAGTTTATCTTCAGTCTGTAGAGTTTATCTTCCAGTCCTGTAGAGTTATCTTCAGTCTGTAGAGTTATATCTTCATCTGTAGAGTTATCTTCAGTCTGAAGAAGTTCTCATTCATCTGTAAGTTCTCTTTCAGATCTGTAGAGTATCTTCAGTCTGTAGAGTTATCTTCAGTCTGTAGAGTTATCTTCAGTCTGTAGAGTTATCTTCAGTCTGTAGAGTTATCTTCAGTCTGTAGAGTTATCTTCAGTCTGTAGAGTTATCTTCAGTCTGTAGAGTTATCTTCAGTCTGTGTGATAGTTAGGTTGATATTTCCAGGACGACTGGTCACCGTAAGACAAGCGTCAGGAAACACTTGCTCTGTTTCTTGATATATGTTCCCTAACCTAACCTAACCTAACCTAACCTAACCTAACCTAACCAAACTTAACCTAACCTAACCTAACCTAACCTAACCTAAACTAACCTAACCTAACCTAACCTAACCTAACCTAACCTAACCTAACCTAACTTAACCTAACCTAACCTAACCTAACCTAACCTAACCTAACCTAACCTAACCTAACCTAACCAAACTTAACCTAACCTAACTAACCTAACATAATCAAGACCTAACCTAAGCCCTAACCTAACCTAACCTAAGCCTAACCAAAACTTACGAAACCTAACCTAACCTAACCTAACCTAACCTAACCTAACCTACCTAACCTAACCAAACCTAACCAAACTTAACCAAACCTAACTAACCTAACCTAACCTAACCTAACCTAACCTAATTAACCACCCTAACCAAACCTAAACCTAACCTAACCTAACGTAACCTAACCTAACCATAACCTAACCTAACAAACTTAACCTAACATAACTAACCTAACCTAACCTAACCTAACCTAACCTAACAAAAACTTAACCTAACGCTACCCTAACCTAACCTACCTAACCTAACCTAACTAACCTTAACCTAACCTACCCTAACCTAACCTAACCTAACCAAACCAAAACCAAACCTAACCTAACCTAACCTAAAAACCCCTTAACCTAACCTAACCTAACCACACATAACCTAACCTAACCTAACAAACTTAACCAAACCTAACCTAACCTTAACCTAACCCTAAACCTAACCTAACTAACCTAACCTAACCTAACCTAACCAAACTTAACCGAACCTTAACATAACCTACCCTAACCTAACCTAACCTAACCTAACCTAACCTAACCTAACCAAACCTAACCTAACCTACCCCTAACCAACACTAACTAACCTACCCTAACCTAGACCTAAACCCAAACCTACCCTAAACCTAACAAACCTAACCTACCCCATACCTAACCTTAACCTAACCCTAACACTAACCTAACCTAACCTAACCTAACCTAACTAACCTAACCAAACTTAACCTAACCAAAACCTAACCAAACTTAACCTAACCTAACCTAACCTAACCTAAACCTAGACCTAACCTAACCTAACGCTAAAAACCTAACCAAACTAAACCTAACCTAACCTAACCTAACCTAACCTAACCTAACCTACATAACCTAACCCAACCTAACCTAACTAACCTAACTAACCTAACCTACCAGACCTAACCAAACTTAACCTAACCTAACCTAACCTAACCTAACAAACCTAACCAAACCTAACCTTAACCTAAAACCTAACCTAGACCAAACCTAACCTAACCTAGCCCTAAACCTAAACCTACAAACTTAACCTAACCTAACGCAAACCTAAGACAAAACCTAGACCAAACCTTAACCAAACTAACCTAACCTAAGCCTAACCTACCCTAACCTAACCTCACCAAACTTAACCTAACCTACCTAACCTAACCTAACCTAACTCTAGACCTAACCAAACCCCTAACCTAAGCCTAACCTAGACCAATT
>NW_026508512.1:0-13922 GCF_026875155.1 Cherax quadricarinatus
TAAAAACCCCCCTCCCCACTCTCAGGGTTTATACCTAACCCCCTCGTCACGGGATCAACTTTCTCCTCTTCCTCACGGAAATCAATCCCTTTATCACTCGTAACAGGGTCAGACCCTCCTCATGTACGGTTCAGATTTTTTCCCCACTGAACGACCTAACCTCACCGTCCCCGGGATCAATCTACTCATCACTTGATCGACCTAAAACCCTTTCTCGTCATGGGATCCGACTTTTCCCAATCGTCCTGGGGGTCGGACTTTTTCCTCCCGTCACGGGGTAGACTTTTCCTCACTAGTCAGAGGATAGACATACTCCTCACTCGTCATGGGATTAACTACTCCTCACTCATCAAGGGGTCAGGCGTTCTTCACTCGTCACCGGGTCAGACCCACTCCTCATTTGTCACGGGATCACACCACTCCCCACTCGTCACGGGTCAAACCCCCCTTTCCCTTTCTCGTCACGGATCAAAATATGCCCCCATAAATCACTGATCGATATACCCCCACTGTCACGGGATCAGACCTACTCTCACTCACGCGGAATCAGACATACTCCTCATCGTCACTATACAGACCTTCCTCACTCGTCACGGATCAGACCTAATCCCCACTCGTCAAGGGGGGAAAATACTGCCACTCGTCACGGAAAAAAAACCCACCCTCATTCGTCACGGGAATCATCCTACTCCCCACTCGTCACAGGGCAGACCTACTCCTCATCATCACGGGGCAGATCTACTCCATTTGTCACGGGATCGACCTACTCCTCACTCGTCACAGGATCAGACCACTCCCACTCGTCACGGGATTTTTTAGACCCACTCCTCATCATAAGAACATTAAACATAAAAAGGAGGGAAAACTGCAGAAGGGCCCGTTGGCCCTACTAGGCAGGTCCTTTACAATTCATCCCATAACAACATTTGACCATAAAAAAGGGAAAAATGCAATAATGTAATTTATTTTGGGGAACGTTTCGCTCTCCCCGGAGCTTTTTCAACCCATTTCAAAAATCTGGACACAGAGGTATATAAAGGTCAGGTGAGGTGAAACATGAGGTACCATTTCGATGTTACTAGTGGAGTATAAAGTAGTAGTTTGGGAGTGACAAAAATAATGCAAATGGAGACAATTAATTTTTACAGAGTAAAAGGGTATAAAATTTTTTACTTGGGGAACAAAAAAAAGGTTGGACAAAATAAAACTGGAATGAGGCGGCTTGTTTCAGTGTTCACCTCGGCTTTGTGTTTAACAGGAGAGACTATGTAAGGCGGGTTTACGTTTTCAGGGGGATTCTTCTAAACTTCGGGAGGTAAAGCTGCCGTTGTTTTTGTTTAATTGATTTGAAACGCGATCAGTGCGTTCAAGGCCTTGCGTGTGGGAAATTAGTTTCTTTACCCCAAAAAATTGGCGTCTCTGAATTTCTAAGATTTTGGGGTGGAATTTCGGTGTTGTACACAGGCGTTGTTTAATTTGTCGTTCCTACATGCTTTTTGTGTTCATTGAGGGGGGTGTCGAGGTTTCTTGCGTTTAAACCTACGTAGACTTGTCACAGCCTAACGGGTTTTGGGGGTAAACCCCTGCTTTGACTGGTTCGTGGTGCTTGGGTTTTTCCGGGTTAGTCCTTATTAAGTGGTAGAAGCGATGGCACTTGGTGTTAGCTTGTGAAAGTACTTTGAGACGTTTGTGCAACCGGCTGTTGGGAAGAATTATACTTTGTTGGGAGGGTTTGATGCGTGGAAAATTTGATGACTGAAGGTCTTTTCTTGCAGTCTTTGATGAAAAAAGAAGGAAATTGTAACCAGTGAATGTTTGGTGAAGTAATACATCCTCGCAAAAAACTCAGGACTAAAATTGGTTGCTCTTAGGAAAACCCGATGATGATGCCCTTTTGGGCTTGGGTTTTTCTGGAATAGAAATGTGTGAGATCATTTTTTTTTTTGGTGGGTTTCCGATAAATTGAAATCTTAGGTTGTTGCTACTTTGGAATAGGGCTCGAGGGAAAGGTATTTTCATTGGGCTCTTCTTCAGTGTAAACTGAACGCTGGTTCCCAATGCGTTGAGCTTTCCCCAAAACCCGTTTGTAATGGCTTGATAAACTCCTGGGAGCGAAACGTTTTCCACAATAAATTCACATTTTTTTGCACTTGGTCCCTTTTTTTACATATGTCGGGAATTCTACCAAATTTATTACAAAAATTTTACCAAAAAACCCAAATTTTAATGCCACCCGAAACAACTCCCATGTCAAGTCCCCCTCAAATCCCCCCCCCACTCATGACTTATCCAACCTAAATTTTAAAAATACCCCAAAATCCCAGCCTCAAAACCCAACTAGTAACTGTTCCACTCAAATACCCCATTTCCAAACCAAAACTTTCCTAGTCCTTTCTAAATCTAAATTATCTAATTTAAATCCTTAGCGGGGGTTCTCTCTTGGAGGATACCCCCCCAAGAACTTTTAATATCCCCTTTATTTAATACCTATCTTCCACTTTTACACTTCGATCAGGGCTCCCCCCCCTTTTTCATCTAACAAGTGAATGTAAATTAAGATCTTTCAATCTTTCTTCATAAGGAAGATTTCTAATGCTAATTTTTAATTTTATCATCCCACGCTGAAAGTTTTCTAACGAATTTTTGTCCATTCTGAAAGGAGACCAGAAAAGAGTGCTAATCTGGGGGCCTTACTAAGATGTATAAAGTGCAGTATGACCCTGGACTTCTGTTCTTACCTTCTTGATATAAATCCCAGTAATCTATTTGCCTTTTTAGTACGCTTAGGGATTGCTGTCTTTGTTTTAAAGGGTTACTGTTACCATAACCACCAATCCTTTTCGCAACTGTATGGCTAAGTTTTTTTAAAAATTTTAACTTTTAAGGCTAGGGTTATGGACACTCCCCCACTTCAGAACCTTGCTTTTTCACATTGAATCATCTGCCATTTTTTTGACCAAGATAGAGTTTTTTCTAAATCCTCCTGAAATTCCCTTAAAATCTACGTTTGAAAAATATCCCAACCCATCTTTGTGTACGGGGAATTCTATATCCTGTAAATTCCTTCATCAAGACATTTTATATTATTTTAAAAACAACGGCCCCAAATGATCCTTGGGGAAAGCCACTTGTTACTGATCCCACTCGGATTTAACCCATTTTTGGGGCACCCTCTGCTTCCCCGCTGTGAGCCATGATTTGATCCACGGAGCACTTTTCCCCCAGTGCCATACTGCTACTTTTTTAAAAAGTCTTTGGGGGAACTCTATCAAACCCTTACTAAAACAAGTAAAAAATATCAAAATTTTTTATCGTGGGCAACAGCCCCAAAAGCTTTACTGAAGAAAATTAATAAATTTGTTAGACAAGACCGGCCTTTTGTGAATCCATGCTGAGTATCAATAATCAAGCTATGGTTATCGAGACGGCTTCTTATAATCTGAGCTATAATTGACTCTAGTAATTTGCCTACAATTGAGGTCAGACTTATTGGGCGGTAATTTAACGGGAACGGGCTTTCCCCTTTTTTAAAAATAGGGAAATTTCATTAGCCATCTTCCACATCAGACACTACACCTGTTTGAAGAGATAAATTAAAAATATTAGTTAATGGGTTTACAGACATCCATTTTGCATTCCTTAAGAACCCTCGAAAAAAACCTCATCAGGACCCCGTGACTTATTTTGCTTCAGTCGGTCTATCTGCTTCACAACCATTTACTAGGGGACTGTGAAGTTTTCATAATTTATCTTCTTCTGATCCGCTATAAAAATCAATTACCGAATATTATTAAATGTCTTCCTCTGTAAAAACCGAGATAAAATAATTATTTTAAAAACGAGCACATTTCATTTTCTTTGTCAGTAAGGCCCATAGTTATTTTTAAGGGTACCTATCTTATCTCTGACTTTTGTTCTATAGACCTGGAAAAAACTTTTTGGGTTTTGTTTTAGAATCCTTAAACAACTTTAATTTCATAGTCCCTTTTAGCTTTTCTTATCCCCTTTTTTTAAAGTCCCTCTTAATGTCAATATACTGATTTATAAGATGACCCTCGCCTCTTTTTATACGCCTATAAAATTCCTTTTTTATGCCCTAGTAGATTTTTCAGCCTATTATTCCTCCATTTTGGGTCATTTCTATTTGATCTAATTTCCTTATAAGGGATAAACGGTTTTTTGAGCAGCATGTATTGTGTTCAGAAAACTGTCATATTGATAGCTCCTTCGTTAACCCCCCCAGTCAACAGATGATAAGTGTTCTCTAAGCCCATCGAAACTGCTAAGCGAAAATTTTGGGACGTTTACTGAGTTACCCTACTATCATACTTCCATTCAATTCTAAATGTAATTGATTTGTGTCGCTAGCACCCAGTTCCTCTGAAACTTCTAAATTATTAAAAAGAGATTCATTGTTTGCCAGAACTAAGTCAAGCAGGTTATTACCCCTTGTAGGTTCCGTCACAAACTGCTTCAAAAAACAATCCTGAACTACTTCTAAGAAATCGTATGATTCTAAATTCCCAGTCAAGAAATTCCAATCTATATGACTAAAGTTAAAGTCTCCTAGAATTACTAGATTATCGTGCCTTGTGGCCCTAACAATTTCCTCCCATAGTAGTCTCCCCTGGTCCCTATCTAAATTTGGGGGACGGTATATCACACCTAAAATTAATTTTTCAGGCCCTGAAAATTCTATCCAAACAGACTCTGTATGTGTTACTTCAGACTTAATACCCGTTTTTATGCAACAGTTCAAGCGATCTCGGACATACAATGCCACCCCACCCCCCTTCCCGATACTTCTATCTACTTGGAACAATTTAAAACCCTGAATGTGACATTCTGCAGGCATGTCCCGACTTTTTGAATTAAACCACGTCACGGGAAGAGCCCTACTCTTCACTCGTCACGGGATCAGACCTACTCCCCACTCGTTACGGGATCAGACCTACTCTTCACTCGTCATGGGATCAGACCTACTCCTCACTCGTCACGGGATTAGACCTACTTCTCATTCGTCACGAGACCAAACCTACTCCTCACTAGTCTCAGGATCAGACCTACTCCTCACTAGTCACAGGATTATACCTACTCTTCAGTCGTCACGGTATCAGACCTACTCCTCACTCGTCAGGGGATCAGACCTACTCCTCACTCGTCAAGGGATCAGACCTACTGCTCACTCGGCACGGAAAAAGACCTACTCCTCATTCGTCATGGAATCATACCTACTCCCCACTCGTCACAGGATCAGACCTACTCCTCACTCGTCACTGGAATAGACCTACTCCCAACTCGTCACGGGATCAGACCTACTCCTCACTCGTCGCGGGATCAGACCTACTCCTCACTCGTCGCGGGATCAGACCTGCTCCTCACTCGCCAGGGGATCAGACCTACTCCTCATTCGTCACGGGATCAGACCTACTCCTCACTCGCCAGGGGATCAGACCTACTCGTCACTCGTCACGGGATCAGACCTACTCCTCACTCGTCACGGGATCAAACCTACTCCACACTCGTCACGAGATCATACCTACTCCTCACTCGTCACGGGATCAGACCTACTCATCACTCGTCACGGGATCAGACCTACTCCTCACTCGTCACGGGATCAGACCTGCTCCTCACTCATCACGGGGTCAGACAAACTCCTCATTCGTCACGTGATTACACCTACTCCTCACTCGTCACTGGATCAGACCTACTCCTCACTCGTCACGGGATCAGACCTACTGCTCACTCGTCACGGGATAAGACCTACTCCTCATTCGTCACGGGATCATACATACTCCCCACTCGTCACGGGATCTGACCTACTCCTAACTCTTCACTGGATTAGACCTACTCCTCACTCGTCACGGGATCAGACCTACTCCTCACTCGTCACGGGATCAGACCTACTGCTCACTCGTCACGGGAAAAGACCTACTCTTCATTCGTCACGGGATCATACCTACTCCCCACTCGTCACTTGATCAGACCTACTCCTAACTCGTCACTTGATCAGACAAACTCCTCACTCGTCACGAGATCAGACCTACTCCTCACTCGTCGCGGGATCAGACCTGCTCCTCACTCGTCACGGGATAAGACCTACTCCTCACTAGTCCCGGGATCAGACCTACTCCTCACTCGCCAAAGGATCAGACCTACTCCTCACTCGGCACGGGATCAGACCTACACCTCACTCGTCACGGGATCAGACCTACTCCTCACTCGTCACGGGATCAGACCCACTCCTCACTCATCACGGGATTAGACCTACTCCACACTCGTCACGGGATCAGACCTACTCTTCAATCGCCACGGGATCAGACCTACTCCTCACTCGCCACGGGATCAGACCTACTCCTCACTAGTCCCGGGATCAGACCTACTCCTCACTCGCCAGGGGATCAGACCTACTCCTCACTCGTCACGGGATCAGACCTACTCCTCACTCGTCACAGGATCAGACCTACTCCTCACTCGTCACGGGATGAGACCTACTCCTCACTCGTCGCGGGATCAGACCTGCTCCTCACTCGTCACGGGATCAGACCTACTCCTCGCTAGTCCCGGGATCAGACCTACTCCCTTTACTCGCCAGGGATCAGACCTACTCCTAACCCTCACGGGATCAGAACCTACTCCCACTCGTCACGCGGGATCAGACCCACTCCTCACTCGTCACGGGATCAGACCTACTCCTTACTCTTCACGGGATCAGACCTGCTCCTCACTCGTCACGGGATCAGACCTACTCCTAACTCGTCACGGGATCAGACCTACTCCTCACTTGTCACGGGATCAGACCTACTACTCACTTGTCACTGGATCAGACTTACTCCTCACTCGTTACGGGATCAGACCTACTGCTCACTCCTCACGGGAAAAGACCTTCTCCTCATTCGTCAAGGAATCATACCTACTCCCCACTCGTCACGGGATCAGAACTACTCCTCACTCATCACTGGATTAGACCTACTCCTAACTCGTCACGGGATCAGACCTACTCCTCACTCGACGCGGGATCAGATCTGCTCCTCAATCGTCACGGGGTCAGACCTACTCCCCACTAGTCCCGGGATCAGACCTACTCCTCACTCGTCACGGGATCAGACCTACTCCTCACTCGTCACGTGATCAGACCTACTCCTCACTCGTCACGGGATCAGACCTACTCCTCACTCGACACGGGATCAGACCTACTCCTCACTCGTCACGGGATCAGACCTACTCCTCACTCGTCACGGGATCAGATCTACTTCTTACTCGTCCCGGGATCAGACCTACTCCTCACTCGTCACGGGATAAGACAAACTTCTCATTCGTCACGGGATCAGGCCTACTCCTCACTCGTCACGTGATCAGGCCTACTCCTCACTCGTCTCGGGATCGGACCTACTCCTCACTCGTCACTGGATCAGACCTGCTCCCCACTCGTCAAGGGATCAGACCTACTCCTCACTCGTCACGGGATCAGACCTACTCCTCACTCGTCACGGGATCAGATAAACTCCTCATTCGTCACGGGATCAGACCTACTCCTCACTCGTCACGGGATTAGACCTACTACTCTCTCGTCACGGGATCAGACCTACTCTTCACTCGCCACGGGATCAGACCTACTCCTCACTCGTCACGGGATCAGACCTACTCCTCTATCGTCACGGGATCAGACCTACTCCTCACTCGTCACGGGATCAGACCTACTCATCACTCGTCACGGGATCAGACCTACTCCTCACTCGTCACGGGATCAGACCTGCTCCTCACTCGTCACGGGATCAGACAAACTCCTCATTCGTCACGTGATCAGACCTACTCCTCACTCGTCACGTGATCAGACCTACTCCTCACTCGTCGCGGAATCAGACCTGCTCCTCACTCGTCACGGGATCGGACCTACTCCTCACTAGTCCCGGGATCAGGCCTACTCCTCACTCGCCAAAGGATCAGACCTACTCCTCACTAGTCACGGGATCAGACCTACACCTCACTCGTCACGGGATCAGACCTACTCCTCACTAGTCAAGGGATCAGACTTACTCCTCACTCATCACGGGATTAGACCTACTCCACACTCGTCACGGGATCAGACCTACTCTTCTCTCGCCACGGGATCAGACCTACTCCTCACTCGCCACGGGATCAGACCTACTCCTCACTAGTCCCGGGATCAGACCTACTCCTCACTCGCCAGGGGTTCAGACCTACTCCTCACTCGTCACGGGATCAGACCTACTCCTCACTTGTCACGGGATCAGACCTACTCCTCACTCGTCACGGGATCAGACCTACTCATCACTCGTCGCGGGATCAGACCTACTCCTCACTCGTCACGGGATCAGACAAACTCGTCATTCGTCACGGGATCAGACCTACTCCTCAATCGTCGCGGGATCAGACCTGCTCCTCACTCGTCACGGGATCAGACCTTCTCCTCACTAGTCCCGGGATCAGACCTACTCCTCACTCGCCAGGGGATCAGACCTACTCCTCACTCGTCACGGGATCAGACCTACTCCTCACTCGTCAGGGGATCAGACCTACTCCTCACTCGTCACTGGATCAGACCTACTCCTCAATCTTCACGGGATCAGACCTGCTCCTCACTCGTCACGGGATCAGACCTACTCCTCACTCGTCACGGGATCAGACCTACTCCTCACTAGTCACGGAATCAGACCTACTACTCACTTGTCACTGGATCAGACCTACTCCCCACTCGTTATGGGATCAGACCTACTGCTCACTCGTCACGGGAAAAGACCTACTCCTCATTCGTCACGGAATCATACCTACTCCCCACACGTCACGGGATCAGAACTACTCCTCACTCATCACTGGATTAGACCTACTGCTAACTCGTCACGGGATCAGACCTACTCCTCACTCGACGCGGGATCAGATCTGCTCCTCAATCGTCACGGGGTCAGACCTACTCCCCACAAGTGCCGGGATCAGACCTACTCCTCACTCGTCACGGGATCAGACCTACTCCTCACTCGTCACGGGATCAGACCTACTCCTCACTGGACACGGGATCAGACCTACTCCTCACTCGTCACGGGATCAGACCTACTCCTCACTCGTCACGGGATCAGACCTACTCCTTACCGTCCCGGGATCAGACCTACTCCTCACTCGTCACGGGATCAGACAAACTCCTCATTCGTCACGGGATCAGGCCTACTCCTCACTCGTCACAGGATCAGGCCTACTCCTCACTCGTCACTGGATCAGACCTACTCCCCACTCGTCAAGGGATCAGACCTACTCCTCACTCGTCACTGGATTAGACCTACTCCTCACTCGTCACGGGATCAGACCTACTCCTCACTCGTCGCGGGATCAGACCTGCTCCTCACTCGTCACGGGATCAGACCTACTCCTCACTAGTACCGGGATCAGACCTACTCCTCACTCGCCAGGATCAGACCTACTCCTCGCTCGTCACTGGATCAGACCTACTCCTCACTTGCCAGGGGATCAGACCTACTCCTCACTCGTCACGGGATCAGACCTACTCCTCACTCGTCACGGGATCAGACCTACTCCTCACTCATCACGGGATTAGACCTACTTCTCACTCGTTACGGGATCAAACCTACTCTTCACTCGCCACGGGATCAGACCTACTCCTCACTCGCCACGGGATCAGACCTACACCTCACTAGTCCCGGGATCAGACCTACTCCTCACTCGCCAGGAGATCAGACCTACTCCTCACTCGTCACGGGATCAGACCTACTCCTCACTCGTCAGGGGATCAGACCTACTCCTCACTAGTCACGGGATCAGACATACTTCTCACTCGTCACGGGATCAGACTTACTCCTCACTCGACACGGGATCAGAACTACTCCTCACTCGTCACGGGATCAGACCTACTCCTCACTAGTCCCGGCATCACACCTGCTCCTCACTCGCCAAAGGATTAGACCTACTCCTCACACGTCACGGGATCAGACCTAGTCCTAACTCGTCACGGGATCAGACCTACTCCTCACTCGTCACGGGATCAGACCAACTCCTCACTCGTCACGGGATCAGACCTACTCCTCACTCGTCACGGGATCAGACCAACTCCTCACTCATCACGGGATTAGACCTACTCTTCTCTCGTCACCGGATCAGACATACTCTTCACTCGCCACGAGATCAGACCTACTCCTCACTCGTCACGGGATCAGACCTACTCCTTTATCGTCACCGGATCAGACCTACTCCTCACTTGTCACGGGATCAGACCTACTCCTCACTCCTCGCGGGATGAGACCTACTCCTCACTCGTCACTGGATCAGAATTCCTCCTCACTCGTCGCGGGACCAGACCTCCTCCTCACTCGTTGCGGGACCAGACATACTCCTCACTCGTCACGGGATCAGACCTACTCACTCTTCACGGGTTCAGACCTACTCCTCACTCGTCACTGGATCAGACCTACTCCTCACTCGTCACTGGATCAGACCTAGTCCTCACTCGTCACGGGATCAGACCTACTCCTCACTAGTCACGGGATCAGTACTACTACTCTCTCGTCACGGGATCATACTTTCTCCTCTCTCCTCACGGAATCAGATCCACTGATCACTCGTAACAGGATCAGACCTGCTCCTCACTCGTCACGGGATCAGATCTACTCATCACTTGATCAGACCTAATCCTTACTCGTCATGGGATCCGACTTTCTCCTCAATCATCATGGGATCGGACTTTCTCCTCACTCGTCACGGGATCAGACTTTCTCCTCACTAGTCAGAGGATAAGACATACTCGTCACTCGTCATGGGATCAGACATACTCCTCACTCATCAAGGGATCAGGCGTTCTCCTCACTCGTCACGGGATCAGACCTACTCATCACTAGTCACGGGATCAGACCTACTCCTCACTCGTCACTGGATCAGACATACTGCTCACTAGTCACTGGATCACATATACTCCTCAATAGTCACGGGATCAGACCTACTCATCACTCTTCGCGGGATCAGACCTACTCCTCACTCGTCACTGGATCAGACCTACTCCTCACTCGTCACGGGATCAGACCTACTCCTCACTCGTCAGGGGATCAGACCTTCTCCTCACTCGTCACGGGTTCAGACCTACTCCTCACTCGTCACGGGATCAGACCTACTCCTCACTCGTCACGGGACCAGACCTACTCTTCACTCGTCACGGGATCAGACCAACTCCTCGCTTGTCACGGGATCAGACCTACTCCTCACTCGTCACGGGATCAGACCTACTCCTCACTCGTCACGGGATCAGACCTACTCCTCATTCGTCACGAGATCAGACCTACTCCTCACCAGTCACAGGATAAGACCTACTCCTCACTAGTCACGGGATTAGACCTACTCCTCAGTCGTCACGGTATCAGACCTACTCCTCACTCGTCACGGGATCAGACCTACTCCTCATTCGTCACGGGATCAAACCAACTCGTCACTCGTCACGGGATAAAACCTACTCCTTGATCGTCACGGGATCAGACCTACTCCTAACTAGTCACGGGATCTGACCTACTCCTAACTAGTCACACGATCAGACCTACTCCTCACTAGTCAAAGGATCAGACCTACTCCTCACTTGTCACGGGATCAGACATTCTCTTCACTCGTCACGGGATCAGATCTACTCCTCATTCGTCACGGGATCAGACCTACTCCTCACTCGTCACGGGACCAGACCTACTCTTCACTCGTCACGGGATCAGACCTACTCCCCTCTCGTTACGGGATCAGACCTACTCCTCACTCGTCATGGGATCAGACCTACTCCTCACTAGTCACAGGATTAGACCTACTCTTCAGTCGTCACGGTATCAGGCCTACTCCTCACTTGTCACGGGATCAAACCTAATCTTCACTCGTCACGTGATAAGACCTACTCTTCGCTCGTCACGGGATCAGACCTTCTCCTAATTAGTCACGGGATGAGACCTACTCCTTACTAGTCACATGATCAGACCTTCTCCTCACTTGTCACTGGATGAGATATTCTCTTCACTCGTCACGGGATCAGACCTACTCCTCACTCTTCACGGGATCAGACCTACTCCTCACTCGTTACGGGATCAGACCTACTCCTCACTCGTCAAGGGATCAGACCTCCTCCTGACTCGTCACGGGACCAGACCTACTCCTCACTCGTGACGGGAACAGACCTACTCCCCACTCGTCACGAGATCAGACCTACTCCTCACTCGTCATGGGATCAGACCTACTCCTCACTCGTCACGGGATCAGACCTACTCCTCACTCGTCACGGGATCAGACTTTCTCCTCTCTCCTCACAGGATCAGATCCACTCCTCACTCGTAAAAGGATCAGACCTGCTCCTCACTCGTCACGGGATCAGATCTTCTCCTCACTTGATCAGACCTAATCCTCACTCGTCACGGGATCAGATCCATTGCTCACTTGATCAGACATAATCCTCACTCGTCATGGAATCCAACTTTCTCCTCACACGTCAAGGGATCAGACAATCTCCTTACTAGTCAGAGGATAAGACATACTCCTCACTCGTCATGGGATCGTACATACTCCTCGCTCATCAAGGGATCAGGCCTACTCCTCACTCGTCACGGGATCAGACCTACTCCTCACTCGTCACTTGATCAGACATACTCCTCAATAGTCACGGGATGAGACATACTCCTCACTAGTCACGGGATGTGACCTAGTCCTCACTCGTTATGTAATCAGACCTACTTTTGACTAGTTTCAGGATCAGACCTACTTCTGCATAGTCACGGGATCAGACCTACTTCTCACTCGTCAAGGGATCAGACCTACTCCTCACTCGTCAGAGGATCAGACCTACTCCTCATTCGTCAGGGAATCAGACCTACTAGTCACTTGAACAGACCTAATCCTCACTCGTCACGGGATCAGACCAACTCCTCACTCGTCAGGGAACCAGACCAACTCCTCATTCGTCACGAGACCAGACCTATTCCTCACTAGTCACAGGATCAGACCTACTCCTCGCTAGTCAGGGATTAGACCTACTCCTCAGTCGTCACGGTATCAGACCTACTCCTCAATAGTCACGGGGTCAGACCTACTCCTCATTCGTCAAGGAAGCAGACCAACTCATCACTCGTCACGGTATAAGACCTACTCCTCACTCGTCACGGGATCAGACCTACTCCTCACTAGTCACGGGATCAAACCTACTCGTTACTAGTCACAGGATCAGACCTACTCCTCACTAGTCATAGGATCATACCTTCTCCTCACTCGTCAGGGGATCAGACACACTCTTCACTCATCTCGGGATCAGACCTACACCTCACTATTCACTGGATCAGACCTACTCCGGACTCGTCACTGGAACAGACCTTCTCCTCACTTGTCACGGGATCAGACCTACTCCTCACTAGTCACAGGATTAGACCTACTCCTTACTAGTCACGGGATCAGACCTACTCCTCGCTCGTCACCGAATTAGACGTACTCCTCACTCGTAACAGGATCATACCTACTCCTCACTCGTTATGGGATCAGATCTGCTCATCACTCGTCTCTTGATCAGACCGAATTCTCACTCGTCACGGGATAAGACTTTCTCCTCACTCGTCACGGGATCAGACTTTCTCCACACTCAGTACGGGACCAGACTTTCTCCTTACTCGTCACAGGATCAGACATACTCCTCACTCGTCATGGGATCAGACATACTCGTTATTCGTCACGGGAGCAGACCTACTCCTCACTCGTCACCGGATCAGACCTACTCTTCACTCGTCACGGGATCTGACCTACTCTTCACTCGTCACGTGATCAGACATACTCGTCATTCTTCACGGGATCAGACCTACTCCTCACTCGCCTCGGGAAAAGACCTACTCCTCACTCGTCACGGGGTCAGACCCACTCCTCAATCGTCACGGGACCAGACCTACTCCTCACTCGAC